>VVHJ01057748.1:0-18291 GCA_015107715.1 Tylochromis polylepis | reverse complement strand
CGAAGGAACCAGGTGAAGGCGGGGGGTAGTTGAAGGCTAATTAAAATGGTTAGAGTGTTTGAAGCTTGTATTTGTACAAAGATACGAGTTACGCTTAGGTGTGTTTTAGTATTAATAAAGAATATATAGTAAGAGCATTATTATGTTAATGCCTAAACCTCTCTAAGTGAGTGGAAGATTCCAGAGGGGAGGAGTGGTTGGATAGCAGGGGTATTTAACCAGACCATCTCGGATGTCCAAGGAGAGAGGACCAGTCCAGTGTAGAGGGTACACGTGATGTTAATTTGTGTTGAATTAAGTTTAGTAGTTAATTTTGGTGTTTTTGAGACTTTTGATTTTGTAATTATTTTGGTCACAATGGTGATTAATAAAACACTTGCTGCACTGGAAAGCATCCGTCTCCTGCCCTTCTTCAGCCGCTTTGGTCAAGTTATCTCACACACAGTAACAAAAAACAAAAACAACTACACATAAAATAATTACACCATAAAGATGGTTTTTTCTGTTATTTAAACGAGGTAGTAGTTTATTTTATTGCTACCTGTAATTTATTGCAGTTTACTTTTATTTGTTTAAGTGTTTATAAAAGGTTGAAGGTGTGAAATAAACTGCAGTGGAGTTTGAAAACAAAATATGGGTGTGTGTGGTTGGAGGATGTGTTTGTGCGAGGGGGTGGGGCAAGATTTTCTTGTAAAACACAGGGGGGGCTAGCCAAAAAAGTTTGGGAACCACTGGTGTAAGCTGTGTTCCTGTTTTGCAATCCTTCACCGTGATGCTCCGAGTGTTAAATTAATGACTCAAAGTTACCTTAAATGTTTATTTTTTCAATCTCGAGGTTGCCCTGGCTTGAATTACTTTCTACTGAGTTGTACCGGCACATTTTCACGTGGTGATTAAAGGCGTGTGCCGCCGGTTGCCGCCATAGTGTCGTAACTTATTAAGCCACACGATGGCGCCAAAGTCTCGTTAATGATGGTTAGAGCTGTGGAACATCTCTGCTTGTAGTATGACACTACCACTGTGTTTAATTTGAGTTCTCTGTGTGTTTGAACTAGGTAATGTAAGATTTACATAATTTGAGTTATTATATATTATCTCATGGATAATATGCATAAATGGATGTGTAGGTTTATCTTATTAGATATTTTTGAGTTTATATTAGTTGAACCACTGCTGCTGTAATATATTTGATCTAATGGCAACTTATTTGTTACTACAGACTGCTGGCAACACTGAGCGTTGACCATAAACCAGCTGATGCTGACAGTTCAGCAAAGTGGAAGCCTCTTGTCCTCCTTCCTGTATTCTAACCGATACACCATGTTGTTGGCTGCTAAACCTAAAAGAACTAGTGCTCACCTACTACTCCTCAACACTGATGTTAAGTGTTTTGCATACTGATGGACTAAGATCTATATTAAGAAGCAACAAGAAGACAAGAGAGATAAGGCAAGGAAGAAGGGATTGGTGCAACGTTTGCGCAGGTCACCATTTAAAATTGTGATACTTAGATAAAGGAAACTAATTAAAGAGATCTGAGCTGCCGCCAACTCACGGGACACACTGTGTGTTGCTCTTTTGTCAGAGCAGTCTACTTTTTTTGGTTGTATATTTTAATTTAGCAAATAATCACCAAAGTTATAATCATTCATGGAAATGAGTGAATGGAAAACAAACCATGTTTGTTAAACACTATTTATTCTAAATATTGCCAAACACTCAATGATAACTGGTTAAATATTACTCAAGTCGGTTTGGCATCCAAATGTAGCAATTTGTGATATTTTGGGGAGAGAGAGATTGTAAAGAGAAACCACTGATCCAGAGAGTCTCTGTGATCATTTGCTCATTTGGCAAGGATTTTGAAAACGCTTATCTACAGTTGTTTGAAACTGAGGTATATTGCAAGAAAATGCTGCCGGTATTTGGACCAATCCGCCCCTGGAGCCGGAACAGCAGCGGACGTGACAAGCTAACAGTAAAAGGCAGATAGTAAATGTATCCAACAATAATAATATTATATGAGTCATTCAATTAAAACAACTATTACATGCATCTTTTTCTCACACCACCCGTGGATCTTCCTATTCTTTTACTCGCATCTCGATGCAATGAGTCATCACATTATTACGTCCCAAAAACACTTATGATGTGTTTTGTTTGTTTTATTTTTTTTTTCAACTTCAACAAAATGTTTTGTGTGCTTTGGCAGCATTTTTCAAGTTGCTAGTGGCTTTTTGTTTGTTTTTTTAAGTCGCAGTGCATTTGAAGTTTTTTTATTATCTTGTACAAATGTGACTTGAGTGTAACGTTTTTCCGCTTACTGTGACATTGATGTAAACTGACTAGTTTGGTTTGTCTGATAATATAGTTCACTAAACATTTTACAGTATCTTTTTATGTGCAAATAAATCTATCTGAACAGTAAAATTTTCTTTTAGACTCTCTCCTCTGAGAGATACGTGTTTGTAAATGAAACAAAGATTTGGCACGAAGCGAGGGCCTAGTGCAGGCAGCACCTCACAGACCTGGTGCCAGACTGGAGCAGTGTAAGGAACGAAATTGAGAGTACTGCAATCCAGAATGTTGTGCCAAGCAAACTCATGGTTTCATTTGGCCTGTACAGACCCGCCTGGGTCTCATGGTCAGATGGGATTGAGCGCTCATTCAAATACTGGCAAAACAGCCGTTCATCAAGTACGTCTGCAGCCTGTGCTGCCAGCAGGTTTTCTCCTCAAGGCCCCAGAAAGTGGTACGATCCTTCATGTAGCACTCATTATCATGTCAAGTGTCATATCCGTGAGTCATTTACACTTCTACTTATTTAATTGATTGTGCTGCGCCGATGCTTATGAGTTCAAGTTTTTGATTTCCATTTTTCAACCAGCCAGAAAACAGAACTTTTTTTTTTAAAGATGACGACTCCAAAGACCGCAGCTGACCTGAATGACCCTGCTGTTTACATCATAGATCAGACTAGAAATGTCGAATGTTCTTGGATGTGTTGCAGTGTATTTTGCTTTGAAGGCTTTTATGTGTTAATCGACATGGAGAAGAAGCATTTTATATCACTGTTGTGTTGCACATATAATCTTGAGTGATGATGAGCTGTGTTGGTGTTGCAACATCATGGTTAATGTTGCTCTAGGACCATCATGATTATACAGCTTCATAACTTGAGGGAAAAAAGAACAAAATGTAGGAAAAAAAACCAAACGGGAACATTATCGATATGAGAAAAACTGCAGCGCGCAATTGAGGCTGGTTCTAGAAGTGAGCTGTTCGCCATAGACTTCCAGGTTAAAATGTCCCTCTTAACAGCAGAAATGCTCCTAGCTTGGCCTCAACCTCTAACTGCAGCTACTAAACTGGACCTCTTGACCATATTTGTCCTGTTGGTCTTTTTTGGAAAATCTTTATGTAGGTTTTTTAAGTAATTTTCATTTTGGATGTTTTTTTTAGCATGAATCACTTACCTCTGCATACAGGCTTGTTAAACAAGCTAGCTCAGCTAATATGAGCTAGCTTGTTAAACAAGCTAGCTCATATTAGCTGAGATCATTTAGCCCAAAAAAACAACCAGATGGTGGTGGAAGTCTGGTACTTTTTTGTTATTATTATGAAGAAAACATCACAGAAGGTAGGACGTCACATAGACATCACTTACTGCCACTAAACCGGCTTGTTAAGCGGCTCAACTTCTACACGGGCTCTCAGGTGAATGTAGAAACATAATAAACGGTATTACGACAGAAATATCAGATTCAAATCAAACCTGGATATGTTTATCTTAGAGGATAAAGTGTGTTTTTGAAGATAAAACTGTTTTCGAGCAGCAATGTAGAAAATATTTAATTTAATTTAAGCAACAATTGCCCTTGGAAACTTGCGTGATTTTGAAACAGCAACATGTTTCATGTTACTGACCGCCCTTTTTAACTTTTTAAATTGCTCTTTATAAACCAGGATCTTATACACATTATATATTTTTTAATATTAATTCATTACTAATCACGGCAACAAAAATCCCCCAACTCTAACAAAGTATCCCAGTTAGTTTTACCTGAATCTAATCAGGTTGTGTGTATGTGTAAATCTAAGAAAGCCTTAATCGTCGCTTTAAGATTTTCTGCAGTTTCGGAAAACACATGCAGCTGATTCCCTGGCTGAAAGAAGTTCCACATGTTGTTGTCCTCTGACTTGTTGAACTTCAGTTACACAGTCTGTGAATTAAAGATCAAATTTCACAGTGAAGATGAAAGAACTGATTATGACAAACAAAAACACAACGTGGCCTTCAGTTTATAAGCTTGCTGCTGATTAGTGCACATTAAGTTGTCACCAAACTCGTAGTCGTTATCGACAGAAGTCTGACTGTACCACTTGGTGGCAGTAAACTACAGGACAAACAGACACCGCTCACCCTGTGAGAGAGTCTTCAGTTCTGCTTACGTGTCAGGAGGAAGGAGGATTGTTCCTGCATGGATTTTTTTTTACCTGAAAGTATAAAAAAGGGAAGTGAAAAATACATGTTTTTTTGTTTCTTGGCTGTTTCTTCACTCATGCTTGTTCATTTTCAGTCCTTGTACCTGACCATTTTCAGAGGAATGTTTTTTTGTTTTTGTTAAGTCACTTAACAATGACCCCGTGAATCATTCAGTCATTAAAAAATGTTGAGGTCACCTAGTAAGATTACGTAGTTGATTGTTGTGTTCAGTTGCTGTATCATGTGGTATCATTTTTTTTTTTTTTAAACTGCAGTTGTGAACTTTGAGTAACATTTGTGTCTGGTGATCTAATTCATTGTTTTGATAAGAAAGAAGTAAATCAAACATTTTAGCTCTCTCTCTGATGGGGACTGCGACACTTATTATGTTTTCTAAATTCTGTGTACTGCCTTTTATCCATAGAGTCCAACGTTGTTCATTTTGGGACAAATACTTCAAAAGCAATGGAAGAGAGTTAGCATTCGGGTTTTTGTTTGTTTTTTTTTTGGGGGGGGGGGGTTCATTAATGAACATAACCAAGATGTCTAATAATAATAATGAAAGTACTTTGTCATGTCTCTTTTCCATGTCAGTTGTTTTAAACATGTAAAATCCCTTTTCATCTACTTGCAATATTTTTTGTCCGTTCTGGGTTTCCTTTATTTTTTAAATCGTTTACAGTTATTATATTTGAACCGTTGCTTCCTTTTATGCAATCACACTGGCATTATGACGACATGAAGCAGGTTTGAATTGGTTTCACAGACATCACTTTCATGAAGACTTTTCTTAATTTAACTCAAAAAATCTCTTCTGTATTTTATCAGCCACTTTTCACATCAGTTAGGAAGGACGCCTCAGTTGTTGGAGTCATGTCAACTATTAAGTTGACCCAAACTGGTTGAGACTGGGATATTTTAAGTTATCATAATAGCTTTCTTAACAAAACAGGCATGTTGTACTCCTTACTTCCAGAATGTAGATAGTATGTTGTTTCTTTGTTATGTCAGATTAATCTGCTTTGAAAATCAACAAAGAAATAGTTGAGTGTGTTGAATCCCAAGAACTGCAGACTGTACAGTTAAGTGTGTCACACTTAAATAAGGCTTGTATATTTGTGAGCAGTACAGCCGGAACAGTTAGCAAGGCTAAAAACATGGGCGTAACAGCCACGTGAGAAAACGTTTACGATGATTTATCATTCTGTCATTGTTCCTCACAGCTGTGTTGGGGATCAGGGGAACATGGTTGGAGTTTGACTTTAGGCCTTTCAGAGTACCAGGAAGTATTTTAACACCAAACTGTGATTTTTCCTAGTAGTTGTAAAGTAAGTAAGTCAACTAAGCCAAATGAAACTTCACTAAAAACTGAAAATTTAATGCTAATAGCTCAAACAAATGAAACTGTGTTATCAGACTGGACGTGATCTCCAGTCTACATGAGCTAATCCTTATGTTTGACACTGTTTTCACTACACGGCCTAAATTCCTAAAGCCTTATTCTTCCTTCTCATCAAGGATGTGTGAAGCATTTCTGTCACGTCTTGTCTGGTGACCGTAAGGAGGAGCCTAACCAGACAGGCAGGAATAAAGAACCTGTGTCCTACACAGTGCCAGTAAGAGTCTGTTGCTAAAGGAGCTGCTCAGGGCCTCCACAGTATCATGCAGGGGGTTAGCGGTGTCGTCCACAATGGGCATTAGCTTAGCTAACATCCTCCTCTCACCCACCTCCTCTCTGGAGTCTAGGGGACTGGCCAGGACAGCTGGCCCTCTTTACCAGTCTGTTATACCCACAGCACTGTACAGTATATTTATAGATAGCATGTGAAGAGCTGAATAACAAAAAAATACCAGGAAGTTTTACACAAGCAGTTTCATCTGTCATCTATTTTACATTATCTTACTGTAATGATCCACACTCTGAATTACAGTAAACTACTGTCTCAGCTGACTGCAGGTTTCCCAACTTTCTAAACAGTCGAGTTACATAATGAGTAAAACTAGCACCATTGTCCAACAATGAGCCACAAGCTAAGTTTCATGATCATTAATATGCAAATTGTAATGATCACTATTCAGTGGCCACCAGTATCATGGCTGCAATCACAGCATTGTAAAATGGTATCCTGAGGTCCCCTCATCAGTTCAGAGATGGTCGTTCCCTGAGGCTGGGTATCGTCACTGATTTCTACAATCGATTCGATTCAGATTCACAAGGTCCCGAATCGATTCAATTCAGTTTTGACTCAGACAGTCAGAAATATTATAATTCTGATCATTTATCAGTACTGACACTTGTGAGACTTCATCAGAGGTGTAAACATCACTTTGTGTCAAAGGAACTGAGGATAAAACACAGAAAAACATGAAGGAGATTTTCCTGGCCTGGCTTTTTAAAGCAGATAACCGCCTTAAAAATATTCTGCAGTAGATCAAAAACTGAAGAAAACCATGAATCAACATATGAACATTACCTGATGCTGCTGAAGTGACGCAGAGCAAAGTCACAGAGGTTTTATTAGAAACATAGCCAAGCATTTTGTAATTTGGCATAATTTTAAAAAGTTTAAATTTCTTCGGTATTGAAGAAATTTAATGAGGCTTTCTTGTTGGAGGTCATTTTTGGGAGAAAAAAAAAAGCGGCCGACAGCACTGTGCACAACGGTAGACTGGTGCGTAATAAGCGAGCGAATAATGCAGAAAACAGAGATTTGAGATGGAAAACTGTTCTTGAACTACACTGAGAGAGAGAAAGAGCTGTATAGGGAGTGTGATTTTTATCGTGGCGAAAGCAAAACAGCAAAGGTAAGAGGGAATTAATGACGATGTTTATCAAATGTGAAGCGTAGTTTGGCTCTTCTTTTGCTGCTGGTTCAGTGAATTTTGGTTGGAGAGTGACAAAACCTGCAGCATCAGAATCTGTGAGCTGTCGGCTTTCAGCCTCGACGGCCTGTCTGTGTACGTGGCGTCGGGTGAGAAAGCCGACAGCTCACAGATTCTGATGTATCGGGTCCGCGCTTTGTGTTTACGTCTTTGTGTGGAATCCATTTATCTGCTCTCATTTGCTGTTTAAGCTGTTTGGTGGTTGTTGAAATAAAAGCTTTAACCTGAGATTCTGGCGTTTCTGGCAAAATACATTTATATTTAAAAATCAATTCAGGATTTAATGAATCAATATTGCATTATTCAAGCTAAAATCGATTTTAATCGGAAAATTGATCATTGAAACCCACTCCTATTGTTCCCATAATTGGCCTCTTTGAGTCCTTGCTCAAACAATTTCCTTGTCACGGCACTGTTTCTGGTGACCCAGTGTTTGTGTTTTTGATTTAAGTTATAATCTTTGAATTATGGTTTTCTGTTTGTATTATATTTATAGTTCCTGGTTTCTAGGCTTCTGTTCTGTTTTTCTGCCTCCCCTGTGTTCTTGGTGAAGGTTTAATTCTGTTCTCCATGTGTTGTATGTTTAGTCTTGGTTTTCTGTCTTTATGTCTTCCCTGTGTTCCACGTCTAGTTACTTTTGTCTCTGTGCTTCATGTTCCCTCTGTTCCAGAGTTTGTCATGTTTCCACATCCGTGTGTCAAGTCTGCTTCTTTGCGAATGTCTCATGCTTCCTGTTTTACTTTGACAGTCCTTGTCCTACGTCAGTGTATTCTGCTTTGCTTCCTTTGTCTCATTATGTCTGATTTGTCCCAGCTGTGTTCCCACCTGTTCCCCCATCCTCTCATTTAAGCCCTGTGTCTACCTCTGTTTGTTGCTGGTTTGTCTGCTTGTCATTCCCTGTGTTTCATCTGTGTTTCTCCTCCTCTTGTTCCCTCCATGTTTCAGGGTATTTTTTTTCTAGTTCTTTGTCTCAGGTTGCATATTTCTTGTTAGCTTTCCCAGTTTTGATTTTTCTTAGTTTAAATCACTGCCACTCTCTGCTTTTGTTTGTATTTCGCCTCCCACTGTAAAAAAAAGCTCTCTCACAGTAAGTCAGTAGTTAGTGCCTGCTCTTGGGTCCGCACTCCTCTCCACAGATCGTGACACACGTCATCATTGAACATGAAACCAGTGGCCTGCAGGTATAAGTAGAAGCAGAGTCTTGGACTGATGAGGCCTCCATTTCTGCGCTCCATAAAAGGGTTGAAAAGGGGGGTGTTCAAGTTCAACAAGAAAGCATTACAGTAATGCAAAAAAAGAATGGGGGCACAGTAACTGTTTTAGAAATTACTGGAAACCAAAATAGTCATTATAAAAATGACTTGTACCTTCCTAGTTCAAAGTGGAATGCTGTGACAGCGTGGCAAGTTAACACACGTGTATTGGCAACGATCGTGCAGGGAACAAGCAAGAACAACAGAATTACTACTTATTGTACAGGCAGACTGGAAGTGTGAAACACGTGAGTTTGGTGTGGCATTCAAGTGAAAGGTTAAACAGGGCCCATCCAGCTGGAACCTGAATGGGTGATGACACACTATGAGTGTGGAACAGTGATACTTCTAACAAAAGCAGGGGCTGTAGCACCTCCATCAAAGTGTGTGGAAAAGAAAAGAATCACTTATTTGGAATTCAGTATTTGCTTTCGCAGATATACATCCATATACCTTTTCAATTCTTGATGGCCGTATCAGGGAGCCAGTTTGTGAGCTGGCTGCTGGTGTTGATTGACTTTATTTGGACAGTTGGGTGTGTTTGTACCAATGTGCCACTACCTAATGCAATTACTGTAAATGACCTGAAAAGCATTCCTGCATGTTTGAGCTAGCTATGTGTCACATGTGTCACATGAGCTTGGATTAGAAAAATCCAGCTCTGACCTGGGAATGATTCAGCCCAACAACCCAGGGTGTGTTCATCAAGGCCTCCGTGATGCAGTCATAAACCAGAGGTTCCTAGAGTGAATTACTCTATTTACAGATGTAAAATTACTACAAACATAACAATGAGAGATTTTACGATTTGTGGCATCTCACAGCAACATTGCTAACCGCTTAGTACAGGGAAGATTTTTGTTCTGTTCCAGAGGTCTGGTTAAAGGCTAAAGCTGACAAAGGCTTTGCAACAGGGTCCAAAGGCTCTCGCAGGGGTGGGAAACAAATTTTCCCAAGGGGTAACAGGAGAAGCTGGGACTGTTGTGGAGGGCCACTGTTTACAAGCTTATTAGTGCAGCTCTCCATAACAGTCCCAGCTTCTCCTGTTACCCCTTGGGAAAATTCATTCCCCATCCCTGCTCTGGAGGCTGTGCCATTGACCTCCTTTGGGTTTTTTCTTAAACAATATTATTTACATTAAGGAATTATATACCGGATCCACCACAGCACTTTTTTATACTCTAATTAAGTTTATATTTCTGAATTTAGGCCTGTTTTTGTACCCCATAAATAAATATTTCTGTTTGAACCCTTTTCATGTTGATCATAAAAGGAAACGTATGTCCAATGAAAGCCAATAGGAAGGTAGATTATTTCTGCACCAAACAGGCCAGAAAGCACACATTGTTGTTGTTCCCAGCCTGTATTTATCAATTGCTTGGATTCAGTCTGTAGTTAAATTGATAACTGCAGACAAAAACATTTGCAACAGCAAACAGCAATTAAAAAGTAGAGTAAAAACAAGGAAGAGCTAACAGGGAGAACAAGAATAACCGGTTTAACTCTTTGGGAAATTCCACTGTGGGAGGAACCTTGTACCGTGTTTTATTTTTTAGAGAGAGGAGTGTGTATTTGTGAACATTCGTACTGCGTTCATCACGTCTTTCAAGGACTGTCTGCCTGCATGACCTAAACAAGTAAGGCATTATTTATACTAAACAGATAGTCATCCGCTGCCTTTTCTTCAAGATAGACTGACTTTTAGTCCAAATAATATCAGCAATATTTATAAAAAGAGGCACAGAGTTAAAATAGCAAAAGTGGATATCTCGGAGATGGTGTGTAAAATCTGGGTAATATTGTGAGTGTAATCTGAGGATTCAATCTTTAAATATAACAGCTACTACTACTTTTACATATTTCACACACCTTGATTGGAGTTTGAGTGTTAGAGAGAACTCAGGAAGGGGCAAGCAGTGATGAAATAAAATGCTGAGAGCTAAATTGATCAGGAAAAAACTCAAGTGAGTAAAATAGTTAGCATAGTCATAAAATCGTAAGAAAAGGCTCAAAACCAATTTCTCTTTATGTTGTTTTCATTTGAATTTTACTCATTGTCTCAATACTTCTTTTAATTTAGGTAATCCACACTGAAATGAGGAGCATTTCTTTGATTTTAAGTTTGACTACACAGAAAACTATTGAATGAAAAGAAAAACTAATGAAAGTCTGATATTTTTCTCCTACTATTGCCCCTTTCACAGTCCATATTTTGGTTTTTACTGGCAAATCCTTCAGATTCATCTCAAAAATGTTACAATAAGTTGTCATTAGGACCTTCTGACTCTGTTTATAATGTCAACAAATTGCACAGTTTTCACAGTTTGGTTGCTGTTGTGCAAATGTGTACAGATTACTTTATATATTTGCAGCCTGCAGATTAAACTTAAACGTAGCTGTTGCCTTAGAAGCATCTGAAATAAATGTGTCCACTTTTCTCTGCATGACGTCATGATGAGCTTTTATTTATTTTCCCCTTTTCTGTGAAATATAAGTGAGTTATAACCGTAAAGGGCCCACTGGACACTTTACTTTGATCTTGTTTAAAAATACCCTTTAGTCCTTTTGGTTTGCCATCTAGATTTAAATTTGTTGAGTCAGTTATTTAAAACCAGTGACCCATTGATCAAAATTTTCCAACCTGATTCGACATTTTCTGGATAGTCAGCCTTTTTCAGGCTTTTTAAAATGTAGATTTTTACACCTGCATCTTTACAATCTGACTAGAAGAGTTTAAATCCATGTTCCACCCCATAGTGTACACAAGAATTGCAATGATTGTGGGTAACAAAATGGTATTTCTCTGTCAGAAACATGGCCTCCATATTGTCTGAGGAGCAATTTCAGTGCAGCATCTGTCTGGAGAGCTTCAGAAACCCTGTCTCTATCCCGTGTGGGCACAATTTCTGCCTGGGCTGCATCAAACACTATTGGGATGTGGCGCATAAATCGGAGTGTCCGCTGTGCAAAGAATCCTTCAGAAGTCGCCCCGAACTCAGGGTCAATCTGGCCTTAAAGGACATCACCGAAAAATTTCAACGGTTGGTTGATTATAACAATACTATAGTGTTTTATGTCAAAGTTTTAGCACATTTGATTGAAATTAATCAGATGTACATCATCATCTTAAAAGATCTTTGAAGGAAATACCAGGATACAGACCAGTTCCAGCAAAGAGATACGTTCCACGACAGTCCTCCAAGTCTGAAGAAGAGAAGAGGCTCAAGGTGGGAGAAAGAACTGGTTATCGTATCAAACAGTAAAAAAAATAAATATAAAGATGTTCATGGATTATCTTGTAAAGAACTCCAGGTAATCCAAGATGTAAAATACATGTTTTCAACTTCAACCTCTGCAGACTCAGATAAAGAAGACCCAAGAGCAGTATCAACAGATGATCCAGACCAGAATCAGCAAGATTGAGGAGATCAAACAGTCAATGGAGCTGAGCAAAGTGAGGGCTGCTTTTGAATATTTTACAGACATGACCATTTCTCGGCCTGTTTGCTCTCTAAAAAACAAAACTTCAACTAAATTGTTTGCAACACCTGACATCAGAAGAAAAACACCAGTGCTGCACTGCTTCATGTAGCATGCATGTAAAAGAAAGAGGAGACTCCCCCTGCTGGTCATTTGAAAAAAATGCATTAGCTTCACTTTCATTTGCAATTTATCTTGCTATTATATGCATGCAGACTGTGAGTTACCTCGTGCACAAAAGACTGATTACAGGGCAGAGTAATTATAGAAACCTAAAAGCTAAAATCCTTGTACAACTTCTAAATTCAGGATTACTTCAGTCAAAGTATTTTTCCATGTGCAGTAATTCATATTTGGCAGCGTGGCTCTGTTTTAAGGTCTCTTTTGCTCTTTTATGAGTTGTTTTTAATGATATAATGACGTAAACCTTCATTATTTAGATACAGAGAGACAAAGTAGGGCTGGAGGTGGGTTGGGACAATAGATTAGTTGTTATCAGAGGACTGCAGGCTAAACTCACTGAGCTCATCTTCTTTCTGAACTTTTCGAACTGTCTGCTTTTTGGGAAAATGTGTTAGATTATGACCATATGAATAAGAATCTGCTCACATAAGCAGATTTTGCCTAAGCTTAATTTGTTTTGCATTTCATCAAAGAAGGGGTGGTGCAAAGTGCAAAAGTCGTGCATTTTAACATATTTTACATACTAATGAATCTCATTTCATATCTGCAGAGAAATAAAGAAAGAGAGATACAGGCCAGCGTTCAGGCTGCAACGATGATGATAAGTGCCATTGAGAGAAACCAGGCTTTGCTCATCGAAGAGATTGAACTAAAGCAGGAGGTGGCTGAGAAGAGAGCAGAGGAGCTTCTCAAGGAGATCGGCCAGGAGATCAATGAACTACAGAAGAGACGCAGTGAGCTGCACCACCTGGAGCACACTGAGAACCCAGTTCACCTTCAGCAGGTCAGAATCAGTATTTATGTTTAATATTTCCACTCAGCCAAGCAAGTTTAAAGCATCTAAAGTAATTGTAATATGATATGAATGCAAACCGGCCTGTCTGCTTGTTAGTGAAATAATTTATTTGTGCTCATATCTGTCACTGATGCTGTTTTAGAACTTAGAACGTCTGAGCGCTCCGATGTCCGTCAAGCACTGGGCTGACGTCAGAGTCCAATCAGACAGCTACGCACGGACTGTGAGGAGAACTTTCTCCAAACTGGTCGACATCTGCCACGAACTTGAGAAGAAACTGTGTGCAGAGGGTCAGTAATCGTTATGATGACATGACATTACAGTCCCTGTGATTTTAGACTCTCTAAACACAAGACTTTATTATTTGCACTGGTTCTTTTGGTTTTATCATAATCCTGGCATTTTGTGTTTTACATATGCGTTTATATCACATTTTACACTTTAAGTCTGCACATAATTAACTGTAGTGGTACACTAATGGGTTAAAAATAAATCTTGTAACATTCGCTAAAATATTAGAGAATATTTGAACTGTTCGATGTTAATGTTTAATGAAACTAAAATGACACAGTTTCTTTTCTGATCTTTCGCAGAGGTAAGCAAGATGAATAAATATGCAGGTATGTGTATGGATATGATATTTATATTGTAATTATGTTATATGGATTACACCACCATATCTAATAAAGACTGTTACTGATGTCACTAGAAAGAAAGTGGCTCTTCACACTGATTAAAATAATCTTTATACATGTACATGATTCAGAATCCAGATACTCTGTTGCCAAAAAGGTGGCTTCAGTAACAATCTGCTTCAAAACAACAGTTTTTTTTTTCATATTATTTCTTTAATCCTGAAAAATATGAATAAATCCAAAATAGTAAATCTTTCATCTGTTTTTTTTCGTTTGTTTGTTTGTTTCTGTCTCCAGTGGATGTAACTCTGGATCCCGCTACCGCTGCTGGCTGGGTGGTCCTGTCCCCGGATGGTAAAAAGGTAATTATCAGCTGCATGAGTCCTGACTATAACACCTTAACAAAAGCTCCGAGTTAAACAAAGTCAAGTCTTGTCCTGTTGTAAAAACTGAGCCAACAAAGTGTTGTTGAAGCTCTCATAAATGTGCAGCTGTTTGTATAATTAAGTGTATAGTCATTCACTTAGTTAGTTATGCTCACTTAGCTCAGCATAGCCCTGTAAAACACCTATTATTGGGAAATTGCATTTCTTGTCTGTGAAATTACATACAGACAACAGCTAACATTATGCAGGAACTAAAACAACTGAATTGAGGATATTTTAGGTTTTCTGGAAACCAATGACCCAGAAGTCAGGAAGGTGCAAAATAATGACAATTATGGCATCAGTAGTTGTTGTGAATGAATATGATCGTGGTGATCCACAGGTGAGCCTGAGCTCCCAGCAGTGGAGGAACCCGCTACCTGACGCGCCCCGCAGGTTCGACTCCTGCGTCGCCGTCCTGGGAAAACAAAGCTTCACATCTGGGAAATGTTACTGGGTGGTTCAGGTAGGATAAAAGGACAAAATAAATAAATAAATGCAAAAAAAGCTTATAGTTGTGATCAGTGTGGAAAACATTAGACACAACTTCTGTTAACGCCCAAAAAATCTGCTGAATATTATCCAAAGTGGAACACGACAGCTTTATTCAGAGTAAGATTTGGATTAAAATACACCAAAGAAAATGACACATGAACACCAACACACAAGCTGTGACTAGGACTGTATAATGTATGTGATCTAAATAAGCAGGAAAATAACTCTTCACGCCCCCTGGTGGCTACACGATGCTCACTTCTGATTTTATATCTGCTGTGCTTGGTGTCAGTAAAAATGTATTATCATTTAAAAAAGCAACCTAAAGAAATGAAGCTCTACTCTTCAGTTTAACATCATTTTTGTCCTTCTTTGTGTTTCAGGTTGGGGATAAAAGAGACTGGGATCTTGGGGTGGCCCGGGAGTCCATCAACAGGAAGGGCGCCATCACAGTTCGCCCGGACAACGGTTACTGGGCGATATGCCGACGTAACGGTGGTAGTCTGTACGCCTGTGCCGGGCCCTCCGTCACCCTTCACCTTAAAGAAATTCCTCAGAAAGTCGGTATATTCCTGGACTATGAAGAAGGCTCGGTGTCCTTCTACAACACAGAGGCAAAGACTCACATTTATACTTACAGCAGGCTCACTTTCACTGAGCCGCTGTATCCGTACTTTAGCCCCTGCCTACATGACAACGGGAAGAACACGGCCCCACTGGTTATCTGCCCGATCGAGGCTGGGATCACTGTAGATACTTCGACACGTTGAACAAGAGACTCGGAGGATCCTTGTTAAAACCTGAAGAGTATCCACATTAGTTGTCTGGATAAGGAGGATGTTGTAATCTGTAAATGCAAACAAAAGGCACTGGGAGCAGAATGAAAGACCAAGAACAGGAGAAAATAGTCTTATCCCAAGTGTAAAGCAAACACCGTGAATATTATCCTGATACAGACTGCAAGCCCAAGCTTAGCTCCTGCAAGGTGTTTGGACATATTATTTATTTATTTTTACACTACTCATTCTTTGGTAATTTATTAATATGATATCATTTAAACTATTGCTCGAGACCTAATTAATAAGAACTTTATGATATATATATATATATATATATAGATGGAGAAATGGAGAAGACAAAAAATGTTGCTAAACTGTTTCACTGCTGTGAACACGCAGTCACTGTTGTTTGACCTCAGGCTGATTGCTACATACAGGTCGCTTTTTTTTATAGATGTTTCACTTATTATGTCTTCTGATTTAGGTTCTTTTTAACCTACCTAAGCCAATAGGAATCGTTCTTACCATTGGTGGGTTGCCACCTTGGTATCGGTGTCTGTGCTAACATTTTTGGGTCTGGATAACAAAATCTAACATTTGCTGAAAGTAATTGCTGTGCAGTCAGACTGAGGTGTTTAAAGGTGTATTTATTTAAATGGCTTTGAGTATTATGTTGTATCACTTGTATCCTTTGGTTGCAAACTAATAAAAATAAGTGATATCAATACACATTTTGTTCTTTCCGTGCTCAAAGGGAAGCTTCCTGCGTGAATTACAATTAGCTACTCCAAAATTAACTGACACATTTCAAAGAAATATCTGTAAACTGGTCATTTCTCAACACCTTGAATTTGATGAGGCAGGAACATTTTTTCCAGGCTGTTAAAATACAATATTTAAATGCTCATGTGTCTAAAACTATTAACAGTCATTGTAATTACTGCTGGGGTGTCACAGAAACTGATATCTCTTTTTTAAATTTTTTAATGTTTGTCCCACCTTTTATACAGAAAAACACAAATGTGAAATGTTATTCATATACTACGGACACAGACTCTACCACTGCTGCACAGACATGCTCGCGATGTTCCTGATTATCAATGAAATAATGGCAAAACGTCTGCATCACATCTGAGATGATGAACAGCTCACCGTTGCCATATATGTACACATTATTATCTTTCCAACCTTTAAATATAAATTCACAATACATAACAGTTCATGCTAAACTGCTCAGTTTCTACTGACATTTTCGTCAAATACAATAAAATAACATAACAATTTCCTGACATTGTGCATAAAAGCCACTAATTCAAAAGTGAAACCAAACTATGATCTACTATGTGTGCTCCAGACATGAAAAATGCAAATTAAACGCCTGAGTATGCAAATCAAATTAGTTTAAGTCTTTTATTGTGAAACATGTCTAGCCAGCGTATACTTATGGAGAAGACGTACAGAAACCAACTGCTGAAACCTGGCAACTAGGATAATAAGTTTTTAAAAAATCCTGTTGCTCATTCGTAACACACTCTGTGTGTAGTTCAAGCAGAAGGGAAACAAAACTGCTGTCAAGCTAGTGGTGATGTTGACAGCACAAGAGAAGACCACAAGAAGTAACAAATACTGAAAGGACGACACAGAACCTGACATCAACTGATTCATATGCACACGGCTTTTTTTTTTTTTTCATCATGCTTGGTGAGTTTCGAGTGATTTACTTCTTTTTGTGTGCTAACACTGTGCATTGAACTTTTACTCTGAGCTCACATGTGGAACAGAGTAACAGAGCCTTCTGGTTTCTGGTAATCTTTCATTAATTGACTAAGAGTGCACGGCATTGAAATGTGTTATTACAGATGCTATTATTACTATGCTGTAAAATAAGCCCACTGTTCCCATTTGAAGCCATATTTTTTTTTAAAAGAAGAAGAAAATGAAACAAGTATCTAACAGAGTAAAAACTTCCTGTTCAAGCAGGAATCTGAATTTTTATACTTATCAGGTTCAACTAATCCTGGATAGCTAGGAGAAATAAAAACTGCATCTCAAAAAGGAGTTTAAATCACAGGAGGATAAAGTGTAAATGTTAGATTTAGTTTTATGATTGAAAAGCCTCAGTTTAAAGGTGGTATATATATCATTTTTGTGCCAGTTTAGTTTTCTCTGACTGTTATTGAAGCTGCTATGTTTCATCATACTGTGAGGACCTAAAAAAACAAAACATCTGTAGTCTGAACTGTGACTGAATAAAATGTGCAGCAGTTTCTTTGTCGTTCAGTGGAGGACACAAAAGAGCAGACACTGACCCACAGTAGCACTCAGAGAACTTCAGTGTTGATGGCATTCTTTCTAAATGACCACTGGGTGTCACTGTAGCCCTAAAATTCACATCGAACTTAGTGGACTGGACTCGCAATTCAGATGCCCTCTACAGAAAAGGGCAGAGCAGGCTGTACCTGCTGCAGAGGCTCAGGTCTTTTGGAGTGAAGGGCCCACTCCTGAAGACCTTCTATGACTCTGTGGTGGCCTCAGCCATCTTTTACGGTGTGGTCTGCTGGGGCTGCAGCATCTCTGCTGGGGACAGGAAGAGACTGAACAGGCTGATCCTGAGGGCCAGCTCTGTTCTAGGATGCCCTCTGGACCCAGTGGAGGTGGTGAGCGACAGGAGAATGGTGGCTGAGCTGTCATCCCTGTTGGACAACATCTCCCACCCCATGCAGGAGACTCTGACAGCACTGAGCAGCTCCTTCAGTGGCAGGCTGCGGCACCCACGATGTGGGATGGAGATATTTCGTAGGTCTTTCCTTCCAACTGCTGTCAGACTCTACAACATGGTCTCTGCAGAGGACCACACACACACAGACAGAGACACA
>VVHJ01057743.1:0-20780 GCA_015107715.1 Tylochromis polylepis | reverse complement strand
TTTTCCCTGGGCTGGCGATCCTCGCGGGTCGTCACACCCACATGTTTATGTTCTGTATGCTCTGCAGTATGATGTGTTGTCTCCGCTCCTCTCCCGGTCCTCTGTTTCCTGGTGTGTCCGTATAGGTGTGTGTGTATGTGTGTGTGTGTGTGTGTTTGGAGGTCTGGTTTTCAGGCACCATCAGGCCAGAGGGAGTCCCAGCACTGGAGCCAGCCGCACCTGTTTCTCGTCAGCCGCCACCAGCTGTCGCTGATCACTGTCATCAAGAGCTACCCTATTTAACAGTGTGGCTGGGCTTCAGTCGGCGTGGGATCATTACACGTCCACCCTGTCAGTACCGCTGTGGATCACCTGGAGAAGTGAAGGTACGCTCGCTATCAGAGGATTGCCTTGTGATCAGAGTGTTCTGTTGTGTGTACCAAGGAATCGGGATAGGAGCGGTGTTTTCACCAGAGCAGAGCCACGGCTGGGAACGGGGTGTTTGGAGTTGCCACGAGTCCGTTTTCATGGACGTCTGCACTGTGTGGGATTCAGGGGAGAATCGCCACGAGAGCTACGGTGCCCGGTGTTTGTAAATAGTTAAACTTCACTGCGCACTACCAATAAACTCATGAACGTGCATCATACGAGTCTCGCATTTGAGTCCTCCTTTCCTCAACTCCACGGTCTGCCACCGCAGTCCATGACAGAGTCAAGGAGAAAGGAAGAAAAAGACAAGAGAGGCACAGAAAACTACAGACAGGAGCAGAAAAATGACTTTAAAAAATGAAGGGAAGGAGTAAAGGAAAAGAAAACAAAGCTTCAGAATGCCTGATCTACCTTGAAGCATTGACCACCTCCTTGTTGGTGACGGGCTGTGTGTGTGAGCGGTCCTGAACTCTTCTCAGACGCCTTTCTACAGCGGCATTTCGTGAGCGTGGTTTGGGAATACCACCCTCCGATGTTTTTTCGAGTTCCTGTATCAAAACAAAACGTATATCTGTTTGAACCTTCGTGTATACTCAGGTAACTCGCCAGTGTAAAATAAAACACAAAAAGGTGAGCTGAGCCAAATTTCAGCTTTTGAAACTATGATTTTAAAACAGCTAGTGTGCAGCATTAATCGTCTGTTATGAATGATTTACCCTGAAGAGAGACCTCTTTGCAGCCACACTCATCTTGGCTCTCTCATCCAGTTTTTCTTCATCTGCTGTTAAAAAGAAAGAATTATGTTATATGCATAATTATATATTGTAAAAGTTATGAAAATTTCCTTAAACTGTTTTTAAACTAAGGAAATTTTTCTCTGATAGACTATACTTGCCTTCAGCATCCTGTAGTTGTGAAGGGCTCAGACGAGACCTGTAGAAGACATAAAAATGCATCATTCCTCCGAATTTATGCCATATTTTACTTAATCTGTTGACCACAGGACCATAACCTGAATGCCAGTGTAGAATCATGCTCTTTCATGCCATTCTGTGTTTTTTTTCCCCTTGTATATGGGCTTGTTATAAGGAGTTCCTAGTACAGAAAGCTCCTCTTGTACCTATCAGACTCCAAACGCTCTGCAGATGTGATGGGCTGGGTCCTAAACCTCTCCGACATTCGACTGTCTCCTGGAGTGATGTAGCGCCGAGGTCTGCGAACACCCCTGTCCCGATCACTGCTGCTAGATGGATCTACTTCCATAGCTGAGAGATCTACTTTAGTAGTCTCACTTTTGGAGGAATGGATGAATTTGGAAAGTGTGACGAAGACAACAAAAAGGGAAAGTACATTTAAAGCAATAATAAAGATGGTTGATCTTGTTTTGTTAATTTAACATATTACCTTCAGAAGCACTTGGGTTAAAAAAATAAAATAAAAGCAGGACCTGATATTATTGCACACACTTAACACAGCCTAACTGCAACACAAATATAAAGGTCAGTTACTTGATGGTAAGTAACATGCAGCTGCGACCCAACTGTCAAAACAGTAACTAATGCTAGTTTGCAGAAATATAATGAGAAACAACATTATTTCACACCTTCCATGCCACATAAAATACATCACCATTATTTTCTCAGATTGCCACTGTATTATTTATTTGCACCAGCTTATTAATGCACTGTTAGACAGTTATTTAGCGATGCAACACAGAGCCCATGCCCAGTGGACCTACAATTCTGGTTTCCGGTTTGCATTTTCCAGATAAGAGTGTCGCAGCTGTGCCACTGACACCCTTGTATCCAGGGTGCCCATCTCCCCGTTAGCTATTCCTGGTGCAGTGCCGGTCCTGACGCCTGTCCTGTCCATACCATACAGGACAGAATGCTGGCTTACACCTATATCTGACATGGAGCGGGTTCGTGTCTTGAGTTTGGACCCTCCACTCATCTCTGTGCTTCTGTGTCTGGCCTGAGGCAGAGAGGAGCCCTTCTGGAGGTAGGCTGAGTTAAGC
Source organism: Tylochromis polylepis (assembly GCA_015107715.1). Taxonomy (NCBI): domain Eukaryota; kingdom Metazoa; phylum Chordata; class Actinopteri; order Cichliformes; family Cichlidae; genus Tylochromis; species Tylochromis polylepis. The sequence continues at coordinate 18,355 of VVHJ01057743.1, read as the reverse complement.
CTCTGGTGCCCAGATGGAGCCTGCTGCTGCTGCTGTTGCCTCTGATGCTCAGACTCTTGGTGTATTTGGGGATGTTGTTTTTCCTGGGAGTCTTGCTGCTGACGTGCAGTCTTATGTCTTTGTAGCTCCAACTCCTGTTGTCTTTGAGACTCTTGTTGTCTTTGACTCCCCGTTGGCTGTCTCGAGTGGTCATACTGACGTTGCGTTTGCAGGTCTTGCTGTTGAAGTTGTGCAACATGTTGTCTGTTGTGCTGCTGTTGCATTAGAGGCCCTGTCTGCTGAATTTGGGGCTCTTGATAGTATATAGGCTCAGAGGATTGATGCTGTCTAGGCTGCGATGATCTAAATGCTCTTTCCTCTAGGCCGTCATGGCCAAGCTCTCTCCTCCATTCTCTGATCCTTTCAACGTTTCTCTCCCTCCCCCTCTCCCTTGGTCTCTCCCGATCCCAGTCTTCCTCACCTTGACTTGTCCTCCTTCGTTCTGGACTTTTGTTCTGCCAGTCTATATCTTCATGTCGTCCCCTATGTGTGTCATCCACACTCCTTTCCCTTCTCCGTATCTCTGAGGGCAACACAGCTTTTCTGCTCTTTAACAGGCCCTCTGTTTGGGCTTCTTCCTTTAGGGCTTGTCTCGCTTCCAATCGTGCCTCCCTGTGGGCAGCGTAGATTTGGTCAGAACTAACTCTTCTTCGTGGTTGTACTTCAGGAGGTTCAGAAAGTTTGGCACTTGGCTCTAATGCAATCATGGCCAAATAGGCCTGAGAGTCCATAGCAGGGCCAGAGTGTTGGTAGTCGGAGTTCGAAGTAGGGTAGGGTGTTTGCCCATGGACAGGATGGTGGCCTGGGCTGGGCTGAGGTTGGGGAACTGTCCTTTGCTGGGTGGGTTCTGAATGCTGTCGTGTATATTGAGCTGTGCTACCTTGAATACGGTGTCTGTTATCCTGGTGCCTATCAGGACTGCAGTCAGGGGGCCTCTTGACAGTTTCATCCCTGGACAATCGTTCCCTTACTCGGATTCTTAGAGAAAGGAATGCACAAGGGAAACTGAGCTTCCAGTTCAATTAAAAACTACCATTCCCTCCGAGCCCAAAACTCAACTCAAACACAAGGGGATATAAGTTGCAATCCAGAGTTCCACTAAAAAAAATCAATAATAAATACAAATAAATACAAATTAAAACCCTTACCCAATTTAAATTTGGTCCTTTGAAGTTTGTCTCTACCTCTTCCATATGCACATTAACAGTTTGCGATTGATCACCTTCACCTTCACTGGATCAAAACTGGCAACTCTTCAACTTTATTTTAATTTTTGGGAAGCTGCATGTTTCCAAATCTGCCACACGATGGCACTTGTCACAGTTTTAAAGGGGTTCTTCCTAGAACTTGTGTTGACAGTCTGACCCAAGGGAATGCAAAAGTGTCAACAATAAAATAAACTTGTTCCCGGTCATGCTGCTGGCTTGATGCACTTTGGCCTTAAGGTCATAGCTGGACATTTAACATTAATAAAGCTGGGTCAGACTGACAGAAAATTCTTTCTGTGTAAGTTTGTAATACATGGTGAAATTACAAATGCACACATGGAAGCAGTCTGAATCAGAAATAGTGCAAAATAGAGGTGCAAAGGGGATACTGGACAAATTTGGCACTATTTAATCACATCCAGTAAAGCTGCCTTACACAAAGTTTGATAAATAATTACATAAACTGACAACAGTTTTATTATCCGAAGAAAAAAGCCAACCAAACCTAATTTAAATTCCATTAATTCCAACTGCACATTGTGAGACATAAAGAACACAAACATGAGGCTCTCACAAGACCAATTCCAGCTCTCAAATCCTACACAAAAAGGTCAAGTATAGCATGTCCTGGGTTTAAATTTGAATCCGAGTCTCCCTCTCTCTCTCAGATGCCAAAAAAGTCAGTCAAACTATTTTTATCTACAACTTTCTAACCCTTGGTAGCTAAAGGTTGCACTAATCTCATTGTACACCACTAAGCTACACATAACTGATGTGCCTCTGCTTTATCTGACGTGGCATGAGAGACTTAAAAGAGTACTTCTTGTATTCTAATACTAGCTAGACTAAGCAGCTGACAAGTACACAAAAGAAGTCAGAGTCATTTGGGTACCGCCCTAGATGAACCAATAAACTTTACAAATAAGCGCCATTATTTTTGATGTTGCTGTGATGTGTACCAATTCAACCATACATGCATACGAGTCTTAAGAAAGGTTTGACTAAGTCATACCACAATTCTGCTAATTCCACTTATTCATTCAATCATGGGTGTTCATCATTTCACCAGCTATTTGCAAACTAGCAGTATTGCTTATCTATTCCACTGTCCTCTCCAGAAATCCACATATAGCCAAAGTCTTCACACTTTGTTTACAGCAAAACTCAGATAAAACTACAGATTTCTACCAGTTTACCTCATTCTAGCACAGTCCTTTTAGCACAAAACCATTTTAGAAGATTTAAAAACATTAATGTAAGCTCCTTATGCAACAACATTATAAGTAAGTGATTCCGTGCAAGACTGAGATATAGTTTCATAGATGCTAACAGGCCAGAATCTGAGGAGGGGGCATGTGAGTACAGCCTTGCTGACAAGTGCCAAGTCAGTAGGTCTGCGACCGACTCGGGTCAAGGTCTGGAGCGTTCAAATGTTGTCACCCCATCAACTCCGGCTCACTAATATTTATCAACTGCTCGTCAAAATCTAGTGACTATGTATTATTGAAAATTTCAAACTGTTCATGTGAGATGCGGTTTCAGGTTTCAGGTAAATCTTTGAATTAAAAAATGTTAGGAATTAAAGTTTGTCAGTTGAAAAAGGAAAAACCCTCAAAACACCAAACAACTGTTAAATGTGAAACCATGACGTCAATTATCGTGGGAATTATTAATGAATTAAAAATAATTATAAATAGTTATGCTTTTGATGAACGGAAAAGATTTAGCTGATTGTCCACTGGAAACATTTTTCTTTCAAGTTTAATGTGTTATTACATTTACTTGTCACAATATTGTCAGGAGTATTATATTAAATAAAGTAAGTAGGTTTCAAAATTATTCAAGGCTTTTAGGAAAATTGCACTTAAGACAATTCAAACTCTTTTTGCACACTATTATTTCCAGAAAAGGAGTGCATAAAAAAAAGCACAGACTGGTTTTCATCTGAAAATATCACATGAGCAATCATAACCTGGACTTCAATTAGTTCCTCAGTCCTATGTTATAAAACCATATGTACCCAGTGGACAGTGGGCATTTGGTGGGTTTTCACGCTAATGGCATCCCAAGTGGACTGTACCTTGAGGGCCAGGTGAAGTCTGTCTGAGCATCACTCTCTGAGTCTGTGTTGAGAGACCAGTCGCTCTTTGACAGCGCAGCCAGGCTACAGGATGATTTCATGCATCAGTATCAAACCCTGAGAGAAACTTCTGCTTAAGTTCTTAGTGCGCTAAGCAGCTGGACTGTGCGACATACAACTACAACAAGAGTCAAGTTCAATAAATAAGAACATTATTCATAGGCTTCACAGAAGATTTGCCACAGTGTCATCACCCTGAATTCTTCTTTCATTCACATGCATTAAGCTTCTCATTCCTTTTGTGGTGACGTCTTCAGGTTTATAATAGAAACTGAGAAATTCTTAGCTAATGAACCAGGCTGCTGTTAAGTGAGGTTTACCTCTAAAGGCAAGCAAAATCCGGGCCTGTAATCATCCCTCTCAAGTACAACCTGTCCTTGATGAGCTACCCAGAGCCCCTTTCTATGTGAAACTGGAGCAGGGCAAGTGTGACTGAGCTGGACCCACAGTCCAGAAAGATCCTAGCACTGACACAGTGGTAGAAGCCGCAAGCTAAGAAGCTTAGCAGATAATGGGCACCCCAAACTCCACAGATTATAGATTTTGAAAAGATAAAATACTTCTTTCAAGTTTTTTTACGCACACCAAATTCTAATAAGATTGTAAGTACCGCAAAAAATATTTTTATAAATAAAATAACTTTGTCATGATTAAAAAAAGTAATTAAAATTTAGCATATGAAAAGGGTTATTAAGAAAATATTAACAGAAAGAGAAGCATCAGATATTTTTTGGTATGACCACCTGATGCACTACTGCCAGCAGTAAAATCTTAAAGTATCTGCAGGTGCGTCCAGTAAAACTAGGCAAAATAAGAGAATCAATAATGTTACGCTAAAGTAGAAATAACATGACAGAACTTTGGCTAACAATATTTTTTGTGAGGTGTTAGTATTTATGTAGTATTTCATTACTCTAATCTGATTTTTTGGAGTATAATGACATATACATGTGCTGTATTATGGAATTAGTGTAAAAGATGACACAGTTTAACCTTACTGCATGTATTTTGTCATCTTACCCCTGCCTGCTGAGGATGCTCTGGGCCTGCTGTTCAATGAATAAATCCCCAGGTGAGATGCCATAACGAGTGGAGGGCAGGGATGCCCGGCGGGCAGTGCGAGGGGAGCTGGGCACCGCTGCAATGCTGTAGTCCCGGGTGGTGGCTGGACTTGGCTCCTGCTGGGCAGCATCTTGCTGGTGAGGGTGCTGTTGTTGTTGGGGCTGGGCTGGATGCTGCTCCTGAATCCTTGTTCTAGAAGAGACAGAGCGCTCTTGAGCTCCAGCACGCCGATAGTTCTCCATATTCATCATCCTTTCCCGTTCGGAAAATCTGCTTGGTCTTTCTTGAGAGGGGGGAGGGGCTTGGTTTGACTGGGAGGGGCTTGATGTGCTAACAGGTGCAGGATCTGGGTGAGTCCTCATGGAAACCCTTCCCACTCCAGAGCGGTACGGCACCTTAGGGTCGCGTCCTTTTGTCTCTGCTTCTGGTCTGTCTCTGTCTCGCCTGGCAGTGGTTTGTCGGTCAGCAGAGTCTGGATCACGCCTCGAACGGTAGCGTGGTATATAATCGCTGTCCGCTTCCTGATCCAGGAGGATGCCATAACGTTCTGAGAGCTGGCGGCGGCGCTCAGCTTTGTAGCGGGCGATGCGCTCAGCCTTAGAACTGAGGTTGGTGGATTCTGTGGGGCCAGATGTAGGTGTAGAAGAGGTGGATAATGTTACTGGGTCAACATACACCAACACTGGCTCTGGGCGGCTGCTGCCAGCACCACCTTTGACCTGAGGTGACCTGTCAGGAGATGACACCTGCTTCTGTGGAGCCACCGTCTCCTCTCGACTGTATCGTTTCACTGTGGTAAATAGTAAAAATACTTCATTAATTATCAGCAATATCCCTAAACAACTAAAAATGATACCAAAATCATGTCACACGGATGTAAATTGTAAATGTTGAAATGAAGTCACACTTGCACCAGGACAATGCTCAAGAGATCAAGTATATATATTCATGTGAAAATGAAAGTTCTTCACAGGACTCAGTGCAGGCCTGTGAAAAACTAAGTGTAACTTTAACGCTTCTTTAAGAATTAAGGGGATAAGTAGATGCCAGGTGCTGCTAATCAAATGCATTTTATTAACTGACCACCAACAAGTGTGAGCATGTCTATACCAGCAGATATTTTGGCAGGTTGCTGGTCTGGAGCATTCAGATGTGTGTTAACACAATGACATAATCCCAGGCCGGAATCAGCCTAGCAAAGACCCCAATCCAGCCTGCTGGTTTGGGGTTTACCAGTTTTCCAGCTTTTCCTACCCGTAAAAACCTTCATCATGGCCATTCACAAAACACCAAAACAATTACAGATTTTTTGTAATTCTACACACATTCTTACAGTCTAAGCTCAAAGAGTCATGCTGACATATTTCCTTCATTTACTACAGAAACACCTCTTTACCATGTAGAAAAACCGAGCCATGATGCTGACATTGCTATTCTTTATCTTATATTAAGACATCTCACTAAATAAATGGGTAGTTCAACTTTTTACACTGACAGAAATTGGAGTTTCACCAGTTCAGCCCACATTATTGGACTGTATGTGGCCCACGATATAAAATGAGTTTAACATCTTAAACTCTACAGGCCTCACTTAGCATAGTATGGTAGAATTCATTAGACTAAAATTAGCAAAAGAGTCAACAAGTATGGCTTGTTTGGAAGCACTGCTTCATAACTCTAAGAAGAACATGACAGCATGACTTAGGTTTGTTTAGCTGCATCTGAACAAACCACAGGACTTCGTGAACAATGCCCTTTGGATGGACGAGACCAAAGTGAAGTTTGGCCAAAATGTGCACCACCATGTTTGAAGAAAAACAAAAGCACTATAACAGCATAAAGACCTCATACCAACTGTCAAGCACGTTGGTGGAGAGTTGATGATTTGGGTTTGTTTTGCTGCAGGGTCTGGGCACCAAGCAGTCACTGAGTTGACCATAACTCACTATACCAAAAGTTTACCAATGTATTGTAGAGTCAAAGAGCCCATTTGTCTGACAGCTAAAGCTTGGCCAAGATTGTGTCATGGAACAGGACAATGATCCCAAGCACAGAAGTAAATCTACAACAGCATACTGTAGCTGAAAACAAAAATGATCAAGGTGTTACAATGACCCAGTCAAAGTCCAGACCTCAACCTGATTGAAATTCTGTGGTGGGACCTCAAGAGAGCTGTGCATAAACAGACGCCCACAAACCTCAATGAGCTGAATCAATGCTGTAAAGAGGAGTTGGCCCAAACTCGTCCACAGTTATGTGAGAGACTGATAAAGTCACACAGAAAACCATTACTTCAAGTCACACGTGCTAAAGGTGGTCTTACAAGCTAATGAATCGTAGAGTGATTGTGTCGAGTCCTGAGAAAACGTTCCTTTTCACATGATTGTCCAAAATAAAGTTTTCAAAAACGTGGATGCAATTTACACAAGTGTGACATTTTTCTATTGTGGTGAAAAAGAACACATTTCAGACATTCGTATCACTTTTTAACTTCCCATCTTGCAAACTGTGGCAACATGCAATAACAAGCAGTTTTAGGGGTGTCTGATTGCTCAAAGGCATGTTGAGATAACACCAGTTCTGGGAATACACAGAGTGACATTGCATCCCCTATGTGGTTTCATTCTATCATTTGAAGAGCTTCAAATCATATTGCAATTGTTTCAGAAGTGTCACATTGAGTCTTTTATTTTAAATGCTGACAGGATTCCCTATGCTGTTCCTGAGGCCGACTTCCTGTACTTTCCTGATCTGTGCATATTAACGCACCTTCCATAAAAAATACTGCTATTCTTAAAGAGGGAGGTTTGCCCTTGTTTCAGACAGAGAATGAGCTGTGGGTCTGCACAAAATGCAGTTTAAAAAATATAAGAATTAATTTGAATTGTTAACTATGCCATCCTACTCTAATAGAATCCATGAAAGCATATATAGAGTTGGAAATGAGCACAACAGGTCCCCTTCAATTGTTGAGACATACTTCAGTAGTCCACTTAAAGCAGCATAGTTCAGCAACACATCATCCCATGCTTACCCATCACGCAAGGCTCACAGGGGTCTGAGGCGCGGGTGTATCGTGGGGGATCCTCCTCAAGCATCCTGTTGGCGACCAATCCACCAGGCACCAGTGCAGGTGGTGCATCACTTTCAATGCCCTCCAGGCGCCGGGCTATCCTCTCCTTCCTGTTGGAGACAACAGACAACAGGTGAAGGTTAGAAGTCTTCAATATGTTTACATCAAAATATGACATTGTGCTTGAAGATACCTGTTCATTCCCAAATCCTTTGTGACAGCTCCCTCAAAATATTTCTTCAACTCTGAAACTACAAGTAGGACCAGAAATCAGAGTTAAAGAAATGGCACATGTAACCAAACTTTTTCCAAATTTTTTCTATGTTGTTTTTTGTAAGTGTCTAGAAGTGAAGCCCACCTTTGGGAAGGACACCCAGAAGTTTGGCATCTGTATCTGAAACACTCTTGACCAAGGCGGTCTTGTCATTCAAGGAGAAGTCACTCTGAAAACTGAAAAAGAAGAGATGAAGACAAAAACCAACATGAAACTTATGACACTTAAAACGTAATAAACTTCTAGTCTTTTAATCAGGAAGTGCAAAGTCAACCCAAAGAAATCTAATGATGCTCTAAACCTCACATAGCCAACTAGATTCCTCTTTAGCCTTCACAACAACTCTTCCTCAGCTGACCTGTCCTGAGAAGGTAAACGCAGGCAACGTTGAAGCTCAGCTGGTGTCACTTCTATTAAGATCCAACTTAAGAATGAGGTCATCAAATCCTTAATTAGAAACTGCCAATTAAGGTCTTCTCTTAATGATTTTATTTGGCAGCAGGATCAGATCATGCAAGCCAGGACAATTAAGCTCACCCTTGTTTTGTTTCCAGTAGCTTCTCCAACTATTTTATTCATCACTTAAACATAAATCTTAACATCAGTTGTGTGCATTAAAGTTCTGGAAGCGATGCTGGGCTAAGGTGATGTAAGAGTGTGATGTAAACATAAAGCTAAAACTGAACTACATTGTTCATGCTTACTTATCCAGAATTCAATCTCACTGAGCTGTTCTTGTTATCTTTTAAATCAGATTTTAGGGTTCTACCCTTTATTTTTAGAACCAGATACCTTTAATTTTTTTCTTATAATTTCTATAGAAGTGAAGCTAATTTGCTTGTAGCCCCAGAGCACCAACGCTGTAAATGGTAAATGGTGTACTGTAAACTAATGCAAAATGCTTGGTGCACAGTAGTCCTGAAGGAGGTATTATGGCTCTAATTCCATGTGAACTAAAAAGTGTCTTAGCATAAGCTGTCCCAAGCATCTCCAGCTTTTAGTGCTTACTAAGCATGATAAGCTAAAGCACGCGAGTAAATCTATATGATTTACTTCAGTGAGTAAATCATATAAATCGGTTCAATGTATGTGTAGATAACAAAACATAAAATGACAGTAAATGCTGCATATCATTTACTTTAGGTAGCTACACTATAGGTAGCTATTAAATAAATCCATCTGCTATGAACACATTTTTATTGTTTTAATATCAGTATCACTTCATGATTTCACATAAAGAGAGTTTATTCTTTACTGACCTTAAGGTGTCTGTTGGCAGCGAGGTGGAGGTACAAAGTTTGGTGGAAGCTTTAGATCCAAATCCTGAGAAGAGAAAAACGACTCAGTCAAGCTTGAATAATAAATATATACATATATATGGTGGCAATCCAAGTACTGAAGCATCTGTGTCAAAATAAACTGTATGTTTCTTTATCCATTAATCAAAACCAAAACCTGAAAGAAAATTCAAGAAAAAGTCTAACAGTTCAATGTGCATCATAAAGAAAGTTTTTTTACTCTTCTGAATGGCTGATAGAGCAATTTTGAACTTTAGCATTACATGTAAAAATTAACCCCCTTGTTTTTTCCCCTACAAAAAAAACTTACAGCTGGCTCCATTTTTACATTAAAACAAAAGAGTGGCACTATCTTTGCTATATTGTATTTACAAGCATACAATTCTGGTAGCCCTGGATGTATGATACATGGTATAATTGTACTATAATTGTACTGCTTAGAGACAGTCAAGAAGGAATGGAAAAGCCTTGTTGCTTTGGTCACTTTCCAGAGATGTTAAATCCTGTCTTGCTGCACTTCAAATATGTGTTTTTGTGTTTGAAACTTCTATAAATCCACAACTGAATTGCTCGGTCCTTATCCATATTTTATAATCTCAAAAGTACCTCAAACAACATACATATCCACCAGTGTAGCTCCATGGGGTTTTTTTTTGTTGTTGATAGTGTTCAATTGGTACTGTAACACCTACCAATCCAACAATCAGTACAAGACATATAGTCTTATATTATTTTTCTTTTGGCATTTAAAGATGAGGCAAACCCAAACTTCAACCCAATCACAATCTCATCTTTAATAAGGAAACAACAAACTTTTACCAACATTAGAAACTCTCTTTACACGGGCACCTTAAAGCAATTATCCTGAGTAACCACTGACATTTAATCCAGGAAACAAAAATCAGTAAATAAATTAATATTAAATGAAACATGTCCACCTTTGGACAAAACACCTTCCAAGCTAGAAAAGGACAGAAGGAGACATTTTGAAATAATTCACAGCATTATTTTGATGTAAGAACACAAGACTGATATAAAATTGGTTGATAGTATAGAGCGGTTAATCAAGAGGTGCTGCAGTGTGCTTCTCACACTAAACACTTGGTTCATTTCTCACAGGAAATTTCCCACTCCACAATGAGCTCACTTCAAAAAAAGAGTTCACATCCAGTTCCCAACTGATAGCTGACCTTCTCGCTCACATGTCACAGCAACAGCAGTCTGTTGTAAAGTTGTATCCCAGTATAGGGGACAGATCACATTACTGCTCCAGACGCCTGCATAACATCTTATTTTGGCCCCCGAGTGACTGTGTGGCAATGCTGTGCAACTTTTGTTTTGCAGGGAAGGAAGGAAGCATGGATGTGTAAAGATGTGGCTCTGGAGAAGGCAAAATCCTGACAAGTATCAACTTTAAGGGTTTCTCGGTAACATGTAAAGTGACTTCAGAGGAATCAGAAAAACCAGAACCCTGGGTTAGACTCCTTCATCTTATAATTTATGCTCTCCTATGTTTATAAAACACTGATTGCTGAAAAGATGTCCATGACCACTTCTTCTTCTCTGTTTTCACATGTGCGATCAATAAACGCCATAACCTTTGGCATTATCTCTTCTCAAATCCACAAAGATTCAGCATTTTCACAGCCTGTGGGAATTTGTAGAGCTGCATTTATCTGTCAGTCTGTGATTTCACTAACATACTTTCTCTGGTGGAAAGCCCCTTGTACAGATGTCAGCTTGTCTTTCCTTGGAAACGCCTGCAGGTTGTCAACAAAACAAGCAGCACAAGCATCAAAGCTGGCACTGCCAGAGAGCAGCTTAGGCTGCTGACGGTCCTAAAGTGAGCGTGGAGAGGAGAGGGATTTTCTATAAATATTCAGAGGTGCAAAATAGACTCCCTGAGTGAACAAGGGCTTTGCTTTCCACACAGTCTCTTCCCATCATACACCTTGTGATGTTTTTACAAAGCATTTCATGAAGAGTGCATTTACAAGATAAGGCATCCACAGGAGCATCCACCTGTTGAAATATAAAGTGCCAAATGAGAATAGCTAAACCACACTTTTTAGTATGGTAATCTTAATTTTAAAAGAATTGCATAGTTTATCTCTCATATCACAATTGCTTGATCCAACCAAATTAAAAAGTCTCAAGATGAATCACCTTGTCTATCTATCTCTGTCATTTTTCTTAGCTAAGAGCTAAATTGCACGGATCTTCCATGCTAATCTATACAGTTAAAGGCATTCAAGTGGGTTAAGAAAGTCTTCCTAAAGCCTCTTCCTCTTCAGCAGGCCTTACCTGTGCCACAGGGCTGCACATGGTTCACATGATAACTAGAGATCCATGGGTTTCGAAACATGTTTAGGGAGAAGAACAGAAGGATAGCCTACGCCTATACTCCCCTCTGGTCACAGTGGTGGTAATGGTGGTGGACAGCAGGAGTGGCAGCAGTGAAGATGAAGGTTGCTACCAGCAAGCCGAAAAGGAGGGATGGAGGTGGTGACACGACCCCGCACACACACACACACACACACACACGGACACGCACACAGTTACAGCAGAGTCACAAAGCAAGCTACAGCCTACACAGACTGGCAGTCGAGCAATGTCGGTGTGTATGTCGGTGTGTGTTCGTGCACGCAAGCGAGCCGAGAGAAAGAGAGAGAGACAGCACAGCAGGGTGCTAAAGCAGCTCAGAGCCCTAATCAGATTACAGGCAGAAATTAGCCTTGATGATGAAAACTCTGGAACAGGATTGGAGGAGGATGCCAGGAGGACTGCAGATGGTGGTGTGGGGCCCGGGACTACTGGAAGTCAGATGGTAGCTTAACACAGGCATAGTAAGGGCATGCTTCAGCCAACATTGCCAAGTGCCATAAAACTTCTATAAACTGAAGCCAAACATTGCATTAATATTATGATTAGGCTGTTAGATGGTCTGCCTGTGAAATTTTATTCTTTTTTTTAAATAGCATTACAGTTTACAAGAAAATAAAATTCAGTGTGTTCCCGAAGCAATGATTCGCTGCAAGGCTATCAGTTTCACCCTGAAGTCAGTAAGGTTTTCATATTCAGGGCTGTAGCTGATAAGAAAGGGCCTTAAATTGGACTTCCTCCTCTTCATAATCCCTCAAAACTGTGCTGTAAGATCGTTGCTTTTTGCTTCAGCACCTCCTTCATGTTCATTGTTTACTGCTAAAATTATGCCAACAAGTGCAAGTCAGGCCTGAAATGTGGTGATAATCATATAGTGCTGGTGTAGAGGCAGTTTTATTGAAGAAATGGCAGAAGCCACTTCTGTCAGTTATTACATCAGTGAGACAAGTGAGGACAGCGCAGCACCCTGGAGGTCACAGTGAGAGTTCAGAGAGTCATGACATAACCTATTCCAGCAGTGTAACAGCTGGCCACCTTTAGTGAAATAACATGTGAAAATATATATTAGGAGAATGCATGAAAAGATCTGTTGCTATATACAGCATGTCCTGTGAGCGTGTATGTGTGTTTTTATGAACTCAAACTCTGAAATATCCATCCATCCATCTATTTTCTTCCACTCTTGTTTTTGCCCTTGTATATGTATTGTTTGTAGCAGAAAGTGTGGCTCACAAAAACAACATTAGGTAGCTTAGCTTACTGTTAAAATTAACCATGGTAATTAAAAAACTATTTATAGTTCAAAGTACATTAAAAGTGCAAGGCATGTTTGTGGGCCACTGTTTCAATGATTCTCTGCTAGATGTGATAATAAATCTTTATCTGTGCTGCAACATACAAGGAATAAAAGGCACTAAAAACACAATGTGTAGAGCACCTGGAGCAAGCATGTATGCAGGCTTTAGTGTTTCCTGTAGACGACAGAGGATGAAGGTTTTTTTAACGATCGGTGACCTGATTTAAAAACAAAATCTTGTTACACAGTTTTGGAATCACTCGCTTACCCACTTGTCTTCTCTGCATGATGCGTTTTCTCACCCTTTCACACACAAACTGCCCCCACCTTCTCCAGTCTGCCTCTGCACCCTGTAGACACCCCTAATAAGGCAACATGTGTTGTGAGTGGCTGCCTCGGAGAGAGGTCACCCCGTCAGCCAGCCTGCCTGTGTTTATCAGGGGACCTTCTCCACGCCTTCTCCCCACTGCTCTGTCTTGTTTTCCTTGCCATTCCTTCTTTTCTTTCCCCAGATTTGTCATCCGTGCATCTGCCTCACACGCTCCTCTTGTCTCTCCCACTCATTCCCAACAACTCCTTCTCATTCCTCATGTCTTTTTCTCTCTTCTACTCTTTATTGCATTCATTTTATTTCACTTTGTCTTATCTGTTTCCCCACCACCTTCAGTGGCAACAAACATGAGACATCCTCTTTCACTCACTCTCTGTCTCACTGGTTGCATACAAATTTATCATTTCAAAACCAGCCAGATGTCATTCATAAGGCTTTTCTTAGAAGTAAACCACACTGGCAGGGGACGTAATACTTCAAGCCTTCCAAGTAATAAAGATGGACTATGGGTGGCTGAGCTGGTGACAAGATGGGAACTTGTGTCAGACATCACGACCAGTGAACAGGTTTAAGATCTGATTTACAGTCTTCTTCTATCATTCAAAATTTACAGTAACCCAATCAAGAAGTGTCTCCTTAATTGTATAGAGGGATATCATTTAAAAAGCCAGCTGTAATTATCTCACTTACACAGTCTTCAGTTTCAGTGCATTTGTGCTTTCTAGTATTTTTTTATACAATAAATTAGCTTTCTTAACGCACAACGTCAGTAAATCTAAATTTTAACTTAATAAAAAAACACATCACTTTTTAAATTAGGATATCCTGGCAAAACTTTATCTGTAAATAAATCATAGCTACAAAACTTTGATGTTAACAGGCCATCAGCTACATTACAGGGACGGATGTGCACATTCAGACCACTTGGTGGTCTCGTGGTCTGCGAAAGACACAATGCGAAACTTTGCTCTACAATTTCATCACATTTCAGCACAGGATGTACAAACGCTGTCATGCAACCTTCAATAAAACTCAACACCCAGAACATCATGTAAACACCAGTTAACAAATCCCCGCATGACTCAGCATCAAAGCATCTCTCTACTAATCACACTTGACCTGAGAAGCCCAAGCTGGACATAAAGAGTTTCAGCTAAGTTTGGAGGTATTCCTATGGACAGCAACACCATATGATACTTTGTTTGAATCTGTTTTGACAACTTTAGCTTTACTGGGCTTAAAACCTTTTGTGATGATACTTATGGGTGGCTTGTGTTGAATACAATGTCGTGCTTTTGCATTCCGAGTTAAAGATAATATTTCAACTCACAAAAACAAGCAATTCATTCTCATGCATACCATTCCTGCTGCACTGCATGAAAATCTGCAGCCACTTTAGTGAGTCAAAGAAAAATATAGAAAAATATAATTTTCTATGAAGACAGTCATTTGGTGAGTTTAAACTGCTATATGTCAACATGATAAAGAAAAAAATGATTTAAATGATTCCCAATATTGACAATAATGACACAATAAAAAGTCAATACTATACACTAATTAAATGAACAGAGGAAGCATTCCCCAAATTTCCTTTACACACTATATAGTTTGTTGTCGCCACAGTGGATCATCTGCCTCTGTCTCACCCTACCCTTAGCATCCTCTTCTGTCACACCAACCATCTACATGTCATCCTTCACTATAACCATGAATGTGGTCTTTTCCTCCTGTCAGGCAGCTCCATCTTCAGCATCTTTTGTCTAGTATTTCCACTATTCCTCCTCTGCCAATGTCTAAACCATCTCGACCTTCCCTCTCTAACTTTGTCTCCAAACTACTGAACCTGAGCTGTCCCTCTGATATACTCATTTCTAAACCTGTCCCTCCTGGTCCCTCTTACTATTTTCAGCTATGCCACCTTCTTCTCCTTCTTGAACTCCTGTCGATTTTGTCTGTGCCTCCATATCCAAACCACACATCGTAGCAGGTCTAACTATCACTATTTAAACCTTCCCTTTGACCACTGCTGCTATCCTTTCATCCCTGACACTTGTCTCCGCCCACTCCTCTTCCTTACCTCTCTTGTGTACTGTCTGTTACTTTTGTTGATTGACCCTGGAGTTAATTTAGATCCTCTGGCTCTGTCTCACAGTCCACCAGTATATATGTTAGGCTAATGGTTGGTACTAAATTATCTTCATGTCCCGGGTGCACCCTGCGTCTAGTCAAATATCAGCTGGAATGGGCTACAACCCCCCTGTGACCCAAGAGCAATATCTGAGAAAGAAAATGGATGGATGGTTCATAAATCTGTACTTTTTATCCAAAAGATTTTATTTTTAATCTGGATTTAAAAGATAATTACATAGAAACAGCAGTCAGCATGCTCTTGTAACCAAACTGTGCTTTGAAAAACTGTCCCTGTGTGACTCTTTTCTAAATCCTTTAAATTTAAATGTTAAGATGCTCTCTTTTCTTTCTTCTTATCACTCTCATAACTTCGTTATGAACTGTTTGTTGGTAGTGATGTTACACTGCAGATGGGTTACTTTGCTCAGCATTGTTTTTCGGGTTCTCTAATACTCTGTACAGTGTACAAATCTCCATTCCCACTAACTACTCACATCTTGTTTTAGTCCGGATGAATAAATTAATTCTGTCATTTAATTTTCCCAGAACTTTTACCAGAGTAGTAAAAATAAATAAACAAAAGATTACAGCAAATCTGGTGCTTACTGTAGAACAGCAAAAAGCTTCTATTTCATCACATAAAAATGTGGATTATTAATCTACATGGTACTTTGCACTTCCAGCAGCAGACAATATGCTCAGAGTTGGCCTGCCTTTATTAAGAGAATTTCTTCCTTTTTGATTAGCTATTGTGCACTAAATCACACTATCACGTAGAGATACATGTGTTGATGTAGACACATGTACACAAGTATAAGAAGCACATGATTCACACACACACAGGTCAAATGAGAGGCAGAGTGAGCACAGCTGGGACTTTCATACTTCCTCCTTCCTTAAACATTTACTCTGGCATTCCCTCTTTAGATTCAGATCTGTGTTCTGCTCTCCTGCCTCGCATCAGCTCAGCCTGACGCTCAGCACAGAAATCTGCCCGCTCTGCTCTTATATGGATATTGATGAGCACAGAAGTCGATGCTGAGGAGAGACACTAGAGTTCAGCAACTCTCAGAGCAGTAGAGAGGGAGGAAAACAAAAGCGAGATGGAGACAGAGAGAAACAGAGGAGGGGGAGGATGATTTCATACGAGAAATGATTACTTAATGATTTGGCTATCCTTTCTTAAGGGTATATTGTCCATTGTCTTCACATTATACAACATTACGAGGTATCTTAAGGCAACTCATGAGCAGACAAAGGAGTAGCATCAGTTCAATTAGATACAGTGCATAGTTAGTTTTGTACTTTGCATTAATGCAGATCCATTTCTGCAGCTTTTCTACTGTTTGCCAGATAAAGACCAGACAACTGAGCTGAGACAGACTCCATGATTAGCCACTGCTCTTATTAGAGCCCATGTTACACTGCTGGAGATTCAGACTGACTATTATTAACAGGATTGCAGACACAAAATGACCAAAGCAAAAGCGACAAACCCTCAGTGATGAGTTGCAAAATATTATGAAGCAATAACATGATGTCAGTGAGAGAGGATATATTTAATATGGTCACCTTAGGCACAAAGCTCTGGCACTGAAGTCCCCAGCTCTATGGTGTGCAAACTTTTTGTTTTCAACCTACAGCCAATCATTAAAAATAGCTTAAATGGAAAGGGGAAAGGAGCTGAAACTGCTTGTTTCAGACTGTTGGAGAACCAAGAGTCTGCACTGTGGTCGAATAAGAAATTAAAAAAAGGATTATTTTGAACAGTAAATCACACAAAGCTACTTTAGAAGGGGGCAAGAATAAAAATACGGAGCTGGAAATGAGCATAATTCCCTTTTCACTAAAACATGATAAAAATCTATCATAGATTATGTATGGCGCTTGAGAGATTTTGTGGTAAAGAACTCATTTATCAGTTTGCATGTATTGGCCAACCTCAGAGATTATATCACATTTAACCTAAACAGTAATCATACAATTAGAGTAAACCCAGACTATTAGAAGACCCACAAAACCCTGTGGATAGCTGCCCAACACACTCACAGCACAGTGCTGACAGTAGACAGGACAATCAGAAATCATGCTGAGCTGAGGAGACAGGGGTTAGGAAAGTTTCTCATTCAGGCTCCAGAAGAGTGATGAAAGGATTTTAAAGAAGTAGAAATGGCTCTAACTAGCCTAGACTATACCTAAAAATATTGCACACCAGAGAAAACCTCTCTCTTTGATAAAGTTATGAGAACGTTATGCTTAAAATTGTCACAGTCTGGCTGAGAAGCAGACTGTATGGTGAGATGAGGAGGACCCAAATGCAGATACACAAGAGAAAACTTGATTTTTAACAGAAATTGAGACATTTATTGGGAGGCTAAACAAAGTAACAAACAAAAGGCAAAAATAATAAAGATGCTAAGAAAACCTAAACTGGGGAAAAACTAGAAGGTAAACATAAAAGCTCTAAACATGGAAACCTGACATGACCATAACAGACAATCTGACACTGAACAAAGGAAGACAGAGGACTTAAATACACACAGGAGGTGATCAAGGAGAGTGGAAACACATGAGGGAACAGTTGACACAAATAAACATAACAACGCCACAAGGGAAGTGTAAACTTCAACACATGACGTAGAACACAAGACTTTCAAAATAAAACAGGAAACACAGAGACATGACACACAAACTTGAAAAACATGAAACATACAGACAACACTGTCACGATCCTGGGTCTTTTGACCCAGCATTTTGAGTTTATGTATATTTATGGCTTATGTTTAGTTTTTAGGTTTTCTAAGTTCTTTTCCATTTTTGCCTAGGTTGCTTGTTAGTTATTTTGCAGTTTCCCCTTGTGTCTTGCACCCCTGTGTTTAGTCTCCCTCTCCCTTCATGTGTCTCATGTCTGTGTGTCTCATGTTGTCAAGTTCATGTTGTCAGGTCTACGTCTCTGTGTTCCTGCTTTATTTTGAAGGTCTTGTGTTCTATGCGTTTAGGTTTACACTTCCCCTGTGCCATCGTTATGTTTATTCTTGTCAGCTGTTCCCTCATGTGTCTCCACTCCCCTTGATTACCTCCTGTGTATTTTAAGTCCTCCGTCTCCCTTTGTTCTTCGTCA
>VVHJ01057739.1:0-14793 GCA_015107715.1 Tylochromis polylepis | reverse complement strand
TCCAAACGGTCAGTTCTGTGGCGTTCAAGGAGACGAGGCCTTTGAAGAAGTTTTTGTTTTTGAAGCCAGAAGCCAGTAACCAGTAACGGCCTTAATCTGGGTCGAGGATCATCCAGTGTCTTGACGGACAGCCAATCGGATCCTCCGACTCAGTGCTGGTGAAATGTTTTTGGGTCTTCCACTTGACTTTGTTGGTCCATAACCCTCAGGATCATTTAAGAAATTCCAAATGACCGTCTTACTGCGTCCCACCTCAGCAGCGATGGCGCGCTGCGAGAGACCCTGCTGATGCAGTTCAACAACCCGACCACGTTCAAAAAGGGAACATTTTTGTGCCTTTGCCATCAGAACGTCATGACAGTGTGACTACCTGACAGAAAATGACAATGAATCCACATTTTTGCACAGATTTGGCCTTTTAAAGGCACGTGGGCCTAAACTTTGGATCAGCTGTAAAACAGCCTGTTTCAGTTTAAGTGTTGTTTTCAAGTGGTCTTAACTTTTGATCGGGACTGCACTATCTGACCACCACGACAGTGTGGTGGAAGAGAAACAAAGTATTAAAGATATACAGTGAAGAAGTTTATGTTCCCTTCTTGATTTCTAATTGAAATAACTGTGATTCACCTCAATGTTCGAAACACCGAGTTCATTTTCATTAGACAGATCTGGGGTGAGAACCATCAGACCTGTTGAATCAACAAATCACTTAAATAAGATCTGTCAGAAAAAAAGATCTTAACAACCAACACATCAAAGTCACTGGCATCTATCAGTCTGGAAAATCCAAATCTAAGGAGTCCCAAAGACTCCGTCAAACCACAGTGAGAGTCATTATCCACAAACAGAGAAAACTTGGAACAGTGGTGAACCATCCCAGGAGAGGCCAGCTCTAAGAGCACACCAATGACTCATCCAGGAGGTCACAGAAGAACATCACTGAAAGAACTGAAGGCCTCACTTGCCTTTGTTAAGGTCAGAGTTCATGAAAATGGCACCCATGGGAGATTTCCAAGGTGTAAACCAGCGCTGACCAAAAAGGAAAAAGGCTCGTTTCACATTTGCCAAAATGTGAAACGAGCCTTTGTGTGTGTGGTTTGAATCCTGTTACATCTGGCGTAACACTAAAACTGCACCGTCTGATGTGTGCAGAGGTATCTAATGTTTTTGTAGCTACCGTGTCCCTCTGCATACGATTTAATCAGTGTAAGCACAGTGGCTTGCTGTGCAAAATAGCACTACCCTCTGGCAGTGCTGCAGATTTATGGACACGAGTCATGC
Source organism: Tylochromis polylepis (assembly GCA_015107715.1). NCBI lineage: Eukaryota > Metazoa > Chordata > Actinopteri > Cichliformes > Cichlidae > Tylochromis > Tylochromis polylepis. The sequence continues at coordinate 13,512 of VVHJ01057739.1, read as the reverse complement.
TGCCTTCAAAATGCTGCAGGGATCAAATAAGAGAAACTTTTGATGCAGTGTAAAGCTGCTGTGGACAACAGTAACAATCACTCAAATTAATATATGGATCAATATAGAGGGTTTCACTGGCATTCCTGATTTAACCACATTAAACATTAATATTTGATCCTTTAAAGAAATCTACTGGGTCAGTAATGCTTAATTGAAATAGTTTATATCGTAGTCTCTACATAAAAACGGATTTCACATCAGCAGTTTGTCTCAGTGCACAGAAATAAAGCTGTAATATCTGCAGAAATGGGGGCTGTCATCATGTGCTGGGGACTACATGTCGCTTAAAAAAATCCAAGATCAATTGTGTGACCCAAGATGAGCTAGTTACGCTAATCTGCACGGTTCAGTTCTTCAAAGCCACAGGAGAATTAGATTAGCCAAGCTGGATTCAATCATCCAGGATGACTCAGCACTCTTGTGGTCACTGGCTGAAGGAAATATATCAATACTGGAAACCATCATCAGCAACACTGTGGTTGGAGGAAGAATGAACGGTGAGGTCAAAAGTTAGAAGAGCTTCTGGGGGGATAAGGAGAAATAACAGAGATGTTTTACACACGAGCAGAAATAAAAAAAAAGCAACAAAAATAAAAAAAAATGAAGGAGAGGCAAAAGGGCATCGAGTTTAATGCATTAGTAATCCCAAGTCCTGAAATTTTTAATGTACTTTTCTACTGCGGCAGAGGAGTCATCCGAAAAGAAAACTACATCACAGTCCTCAGGCTCCATGCTCAAAAAGGGCGTCAAAGCCATCACCCTTAAGAGAATAAGAATCAGAGAGAAACTAAAGAGCATCAAATTCCTAAAGCACACAGCAATGAGAAGGATTTGTGTGCAATAAAGATCTTATTTCTTAATTTCTTCAGAACAAGTAGCGGCACACCGAGGAGCTGGGAATTCACAAAATATTTAAACAGGTGTGGTGGATTTCTCCGCAGAACTTAATGGGCCACAGAGCGATTAATGTTCTCTGTCCTTATAAAACAAAAGTGAAGAGGGAAAATGAGCTTAGTGTACACACTGATAATATTAATCTCTTCCTCTGAGGACTCCAAGGATACGGCAGAGCTGACTTCTTCTGAGCTCACTGGACTGTTTGTGTCTCACTGATCTTATAGTGTTACCTCCTTATTTTGTTCATAATTGGCAGGAAATAGCACACTTTCCTCCTAATATGAATGCTAATACATGACATGTGAATGTCGTCTCTTTCAGCTGAAGCAGCACTTCTCTAAAGGTCTAGGTGGAGGATCACGACGATGAAATGTTCTTGTCGATGACGCGACTGGGCGATGCCTACCAAGCCCTTCGCTTAATCTCGCTCTCAGGAAATTCTGAGCTGATGCTGGTGTGACAACCAATCCACCAAATGATTCAAAGAACCTCTGACATAACTGCAAACAAATTCTGAAGAGATAATGCGATCCTGCTGTCTGCCAAAAATGTAAGCACGTTACATTTCCTGACATCAAACCAATAATGCAAAACTGTGTGTGTGACATTTTGGGATTTTTTTTTTTAGATTAATCATGATTTATATATAGTGAGTGCTATTTCATACTTCATGGTTATACATATTCTTCACATATTTAATTATTCTTGTGAAAAAATCTGTGAATTTTAAACCAAGTTACCAACTGTTGTTTTTGCACAGCCCGAACAACCATTATTACAACAACGATTAACATTTGGATTCATAAAAAAATAATAAAAATATCCGGATCCTACTGCACTTCATCAAGTCATCTTTTAAACTTTTACAGTTAAATGTACACAGCATTTGCCTTTGTTCTAATGAAGCTGTGTGATCTTACAGGCGGAACTGCCTACATGAATTATTATTTCATTTGAATGATCAAATATATGTTTGCTGTACTTTGTACGTCTGATTCATGTGAAACTGTCAAGTTTGCAAATTCCGTGCTGCACGTTAGGGTGCGAGATGCTACATCTGTGCTAACAAGTCACTGCGATGTAGAAAATGAATGTGCCACACGTGATAACGTTCATACTGTCATGTTACTCTCATTTCAACCACAGCCCAAGGCAACCGTCTCAGCTAGGAACCTTTTAATGAGCTGTCAGTCTGAAAATGCAGCTGTTTCACCAAGAATGACTCAGTGATTAAAAGGGACCACAAATTATTTGCTTATTTATAGCTCCATATTTTCGTTCATCTTTGTCTACTAGAGTAGCTTAATATGATTTACAGTTCAAAGTAATCCTTTTCTGTCTCATGCAAAGCAAACCCCTCAGTCTATCCACTGTCTGAAACAAGCTGTTCTAGCATGTCTCCCTTTAAACCTGGAACTCAGTGCCTGATATAACCACATTAGGGAGACTGCCTCCATATAACACCATACAGTTCCAAAAGCATTCAGCTGCATCCACGCTGGAAGCGGTCTGTGGCAACAGTCATTCAGCATCTTCAAGCGACTATGAAAACTACTGGTGACAAGAAATGTGTGAGTCCAAGAAGTGAGCGATTGATGAGACTATCAATGAGAGGGCAGTATATCAGTGATTGGGATATGATGGGGTAGTAAATACACTAGGTGGTTACCAAGGCAACCAGAGCCTGGTACTTAGCAACCAAACATCAAAGTGATATATGGTGGACACAGCTTTAGTATGAACTGTGGGTTTCCTGTTGTCGTCACATGTGCCACAAGTTGGAAAAATGTTATCTGACTCTAAACTGACCCGCTGCAAAGATCTGTGCATCAGGTCTAGACATGAATCACAAGATCTAATAAGGAAGAATTGTTAATATTAGAATATGTCAATATGCTATAGCACTGGTTATTACAGTTTTTGTGGCCAAGACCCATTTGTATTCATTATAGCCAAAAATGGCCTCTATGCCATCTGGCACGCCATCATTCTTTGGATTTAATTATTAGATGTTGGCACGTTTAAAAGCCCATGTGCAACATCTGGACCTAGCACGACACGTTTTGCACGAGTGTCAGCACGGCACGAGGATCTAGCTCACCTCCATCAGCTGGTCAGGGATTTTCACACAGCCCAAACAGACTTACTGTCTGGTTCAGACGCAGCACTCTTCTGAAGTAGTTCCTCTCAGGGGGAATATTTGTTAGCATTAGCCAAGCTCTCCCCAAAGATGACACACTCAGGTGAAGAGAACTGATGCAGTTAGTCAATAAATAAATACGGTTTTATCATGTGTTGTGATAATAACACAAAATCAGCCTCACTGCACCCTAGTCATGACTCAGCATATCATATATCTGAGAACAATAATTATATTTCTGTAATAATTCACACTACACTAATATCTCAATTATGAAACGCGCTGATTTTTCTTTTCCATCTCCCCGTCACAAACATGGTTCTTTATAGAAATGATAAATAAAGAATAAACCATGAAAACTGAGTCGGACCAGGTTAATAAAACCAGCGCAGATTCACACTGTATCACATAAAAAAACGATACACTTCATTAATCTTGGGCTCATACTGAACAAAATAAAGCTATTTCCGTTCATAGAAATGTCTGACACATCAGGACTCTCGTGCCCACCGAATGTGCTGTTATTAGTGATAAACATGGCCGGACAAAAGGCCAAATCAAGCCTCTGATGTGGATTTCCACTTGGATTATTAAGGTTTTTAAAGCTTGGTGGAAATGAGCCTGATAATCCTTCAGGATATGAGTGGTCTTTGAAGCCTTTTTAAAACTAAAAACAGCAGACTGTGAAACAGAAGACAAATCACGAGTTCTTTGTTTGAAACCAAAGGCTGTAAAGTTCAGCTGCAGAGAGAGAGAAAGCAAGTTTTCTCCTCTCTCTGCGGCACCAACCGTCGGTCTCTTCGAATCGGCAGTGCCGAGTGCAGCTCTGAGAGATTTATCCATTCATTTGTTGTGGCTACGCTCGAATGCACCCAACAACACACCATTTCTATTTTATTCTACTAGTCTTTCACTCTGCAGGGTGGCTCAACAGAATTATGTCCCCAACGATAATTATCAATCAAAATTATGGTCTGAAAAATGGAGGCAGAGGAAATTGCTTACCAGGACGTCAAGCAGGAACAGGACCCCCAAAAGAAGGAGTGCGATAAGTGAGAGAGGTGCAAGAGAGCGACGGGGAGAGAGCAGATTTGCATTTGTGCAGTAAAAGAGCTTTTTAACACCACACAACTTATAGTAACCAAGAGAAGTGGACTTTAAGAAACAAATGAGGTCAATTCATGGGCACTGCATTAACTTCTGAGTTTGGCTTTAGCCGAGCTTTCAAATACTGTGAAATGTTTAAACCTTCAGCAGTATAGTGACATATGGGATTTAAAGAAAGCAATAAGTCGTTTTTAAAGGACGCGTTCAGTTAATTTGTTTTTCCAAGTCCCACATCAGTTTGAGGAAATGATTTATCCGGACCTCATCTCAGTGTGGGAGAGAAAAAAAGAGCTAGCTACACACCCGAAAGGAGACAAATCATCTCAACAGAAAACTTTGTTTTTGTAGCTGTTTCAAAGTAAAATGACCGATTACTAAAAAGTGCAGTGTTTGTTTCATTGTCTCTAAATGGAAGCAGTTCATTTGTCTGACCACGACCTAAAATTAAAGGCTAAATGGACCGATTCTTACCTCCTGAAGCAGTCAAAGCACGTCCTATGCCTTGTTCATACATGCTTAACATTCACACTGTGATGGATGCATCCGGAGAGCAAGTTGGGGTTAGTATCTTACCCGCGGATATTTAGCATGCAGACCGGAGCATCCAGGGACCGAGGCACCAACGTACCGATTAGCAGACGACCCGCTCTACCTCCTGAGCTACAGCCACCCCGTGGCACCACAAGCAAAGACACAAATTACAGCATTCACTCAATTGACAATTCTCTCGAGGTTCCAGTCATTCCTGTTGCTTCTGCATCTTTTTACCTTCCTCTTAACTTTCCATTAATGTGCCTCGATGCAGCGCTATGCAAACAGGCTTTTCAGCAGTGACCCTCCTTATGGAGGGTGTCGATGCTCATCATCTGAGTAACTACAATGTCTGCAGTCTTTCCCATGAGTGTAGTTGCATGTACAAAACTAGACAGACACATAGTATTTATTCTGTTTAAATAGCAATTTACTTAACTTTGAAATATTCTAATAGTTTGAGATACTAGAATATAGATTTCAATGAACCCATAACTATCTATATTAAAACAAAAATGGCTTGAACATGTCAATTTCTGTGTAACAAATATATTAAATAAATTGCAAAAAACTCCTTTCACAACATTCCTATTGTTTGAGATGTACTATATATGTGTGTGCTGATTAATGCCACTGATACAGTAGGTGGAGTCAATAACGCTGATGATTGTTACAATGCCATATCTGTGTGCAAGTTACTTTACAAAACTCTTTATAGTACTTCAGGCCAAGCGCCATCCCTCGGCAACGGCACAGTCGGACTGCGGTGGCATCATTTGGCAAGACAACTCCAAAAATGTCTTAGGATTGCAGCTTGATCAGACCGAGCTCCAAGTTTGGCCTCGCCTTCGCATCGCCCAGATCGGATTGAGCACATGTGGGATGACCAGCGCAATCCTGACACCACAGCGTGATGGACACACTGCAAATGTCCCCATGCCTGATAACACAGTACACTGCATCGCTGTGTTGATGCCCTGATATGTCACAGCTGTTTTATAGTACTGCTCTAGAACACAATTTTCCATGACAAACTGAAGCTGAACTCTGGCAAAAGGACCAAATAAATTTACTTTACGTCTGTGAGAAAAGCCCTCAGACTGCATAAAGTAATCTCAGTGTGACTCATTTCCCATTGGTAAGAGCACTGTAGGCAAAAGAAACATTGTTGGGTGGTGACCTCCAGTAGCGGCTGCACTAAACTGGGATCGCACACTTAAAACATGAAGATTTGCAGTGCTGCAAACGATTAGCATTAGCAAACTCTCTTACCGTGCATTTCCTCTCACTTGGGTCTACCAGGAGTCATGCTAAGTCAACACAGAGGAGGAAATAACATCAGTGCTGCATGAAAATGCTTGTTTGTCTGTTCAACAATGCATTCTGTAACCGAAAAATAACATAAAGGCCTGTTAGACAGTAGTACCCATGTGAAGTAGAACACTTAGCTGAGGGTCACGTGCCACAGCTTTCTGAAAGTGCATTCATAAAACAAAAGCTAAAAGCTGAGTTTGGGTTCTTGCAGTGCATGTGTGTTGACCAAAGGGATCTATATAGGTGGAAGGAAAAGCAAACCTGTTTGAAATAACTCTGAAATGTTATCATGATTCAATAAATGGAGCCCCCCCTGTGAAAAACCTGTTATTATAGAGCATTACTTTGCCACGCAACACTGCTTTCAGATTCTGGTGTATAGCTTGAACACAAAACAACAAGAACAAAAAAAAGAAAAGAAAAAATGCTGCCTGAAGCTCATAAATCTTAGAGAAGCATCCCAGAGGAGAGAGACTTATTGTGTGGAGCTGCTGCAAGTTGTTTTGCCAGAAGCCGATCAGTAAAGTACACCAAAGGTCAGATACAACCAATTGTGGGTTGTAGCTCAGTGAAATTTGTCACGGGTGTGCAGAGAGCATCTCATGCAGCAGTGATACATTGCATTTGCTTTAACATGTGTTCGCCTTGCCAAACCCAATTATTTCCAGATTTGATGGATTTTACACCACGCATACCTGCCTCACTTTGTTTTAAAGCGTAGTGCCAGCACACGTGAAAACGTGCAACACAGAAATGAGCCTGAGAGGCAGATTTAAAACAGAGTCAGAGCATCCTGACCTTTACAGCAGTGCTCAGTTCTGGCCTAGACTGCCCATAAGGCAAGCAGATAAACTTGAGTGGAAATGCTCATAACTAATGAATACTGACTCAGATATGTGAAACTGGCAGAGCGCTCCTTTAAATTTCTCCATTTTTTTCCTCTTAATAAAAACTTTTTTCACAAATGGACAGGATGACACGCACTGCCAGATACGATCAGACCTCCTCAGATAACACTCTGGGAGAATATATTTCTGTTGTGGTGGACAAAGAGCAAAATGAACCACACAGTGGCTGCCTACATTACTCAGTATGTTTACAGACTTATTTACTGAGTAGAGAGAAGTTAAATACCAGTTTAAATATACACCAGGTGCAGTGTGGCTCCAAACTCCATCCTGTTGAGGCTTGTTTCTCTGTCGCGAGCAGGAGAGGGCAGGCTAAACATTCTCCCTAAATGCACCTGACTCTTCAGCTGCAAAGTGGGGTTCAAACGACAGTGAAGGGTCTGTGCTCTCTGGTGCATTTCGAGTCCTTTGTGATTGGTTATTTTGCCAGATGGCCTTCTCAAACTCTGGGCCACCGTCCTTGCTGCTGCTGCTGCTTTTACTCTTTGCTCTCTTCAAACGTCTGCTGAAGGTCTCAGAGGATCCTACCTCCAGAGCCAGCGTACGTGACCCTGAAGTGGTCATATGTGACCATCTGTCCATAATGCCCTAAGTCAATCCTACTGGATGGTATACAGCTTTGACAGGTGACATCTGGCATATGGCTTAAATCTTTCTTTCTGAACTATTTCCTCCTTTCTAAGAAGGGCAGCCTTGCAGTCACTTTTTCCTTATTTATGCACAATTACCCAGTAAACGCTTATTTGCTATAACTACTAGCAAAATCATAATAAACTGCAAAGATTTTAAGCTTGATGATGATTGTGCCTAAAAGATCCTGCACATTTTCCTTCCTCAATAACACCTGACCCTCAACCAGGTTGTGGGCAGGTTGCGGTCATTGTTCATGGAAATAGTCCAGTACCCTGTGGTGCTCTCTGGGTGATAATACACCAGATGGTCTTCTGGGGGAAGACCATTTCTATAGTCGATAGTTAAGAAGCAGAAAAAGTGCCAATTGCTTGCCTTAAATTTGAGTAAGTACTGACAGAGACTGCAAAAGAAAAAGAAAGGAGTAAAGGATAATTAAATACAAACAGAGCTATAGCTTAACTGACTGGAAAGTCTATCCATGCTTCTTTCTTAATCTCGTATTCTTCCAAGGCTGCTGTGTGGCTGGACCATATCCCAAATGACACTGGGCTCAAGTCAAGGGACCCTGGACTGGATGCCAGTTCATCACAGAGCTCAGAGAGAGACCTACATGCAGTCAACTCTGAATCCTCACCTACATGTCAGACTGGAAACCACAGCACCTGAAAAACGTCCTTTTTGAGGCCACAGTTCTAACCATGAGATGACTGTGCCAACCAATATCTGGGCAGGAATAAAGAATCAAAGATCAAATAACGAGTAAAGTGCTCACCAGAGGATGTTGAGCACAGTGCAGGTTGTCAGGCCTCCGATCACTGCTCTGCGAAACCACAGGATCTGAAGATGAAGACAAAAGAGAACACGATAGCGAACGTCCCGCTCGAGCAGCGTAACAGGACAACGTTGTGGAACAATTGTGCTGCATAATCATATAACTGCAATACAATACCAGTGACAGTTCATCAAATGCAAACTTAGTTGCTACTGTTCCAGTCACTTGTGCACTTCATCTACATGATGCTTGGGAGAACTGATCAGTAGCAGAGAGGTTCTAGATTTGTGCGTCTGACTCTTTGTATGTGGGCTGTGGATGTGACACGGCAGCTTTACTGTATCACAAGAAAAAATATTAAATTAGTTAGTTTGTCCTCATGGTTAAGAACGTCTTGTTTTTTGATTTAAGTTGACCCATTTTTTATAAAACCTCACCTGACTTTTAATTTTTAAAAACTTTTTTGCCTGATCTAAAATTTCTTTAACTGTAAATATCATGTAGTCATAACTGCATGTAGCCATGTAATTGGTAGCTTTGATACAGTGAACAACAAGCTTTAAAGAAAGCTGATGAACCTCTGGCATAACTGTGTAACTATTGTAGTAAATGACTGAATCGTTTTTTCCATACATATATTTCTAAAAATGTAGGAAACACAGTGAAAATGCTTCAAAAAGAGTCAATTAATTTTAAAAAATTATTTATTTTTTAATTTTCTCTTTCAATATGATCTTTTATAAAACAAAAATATTGTTAGCTGTGTATTTGTCAACTAGCCATGTGCTCAAAGTTCATTAAAAACAATGACTCAAACATAAAGCTCCTTAAAGAGCCTCTGTAGTCGTGCAGGTGCTTGCTGATATGAAAGACCATCTGTTATTCTGACGCTGAAAAACGATGGTAGCAAAATGCAGGCCTGTAGTCAGAAACACTGTGATATGAAGATATTTACATCAGGATGCCTTTTCATTTCAGAGAAGTAAGTGTGTTTCTAGTCTTCTGCCATCATGCATATTTTCAACTGGAGCATTTTGGGTTGTATGGTACATCTCCACTTATGAAGAATGGAAAAGCAAATGTGCATTTTCTTTACCTGGTTTTCTGTAGTAAATGAATGAATTTCTGATCTTTTCTTACTTGCATTGTTTAAGTTCATGTTTCTCTGTCATACACAAATCGCACACTCTGCTCCATTATTTCACTTCATCACTAAGCCCTGTTACTCTTATTTTATATTAATAAATGTTTTTGCATGTGTCCAGATGACCGTCTGAGACAGGAGCTTGGCCAACAAAAGACTAGACTGTGTGGCTGGGAAAGAGCTGTGACCTAACAGCATTACTTCTGACCTGACCAATAAAGACCGACCCTTCCTGCAGGTAGGGTTAGTGGCCTATCAGAAATGGTGAGATATGGAAAAAGAAACCTGAATTTTTCCTTCCACAAACAATACCTATGAAGAATTCTTTGTTTTGGGACCTGGGCTCCAGTTTCCCATCATTCTGGATGGAAGTGGGCAAAAGTGTTTGGAATCAGCAGCGTCGTCATGTAACATCAGACCGGTTATTCTGCATGCACCACATTCTGCAGGGCATGCTTTTTAAACAGCACAGAGACCTGCTACAGGCACTTTTCTTTCCTCTTGTAACACTCAATAATACTACATTTGATTTAAGCGAATTGGCTGCCTGACGCAGGAGGCAGGACTAACTGTTTAACCGTCTGTGTCTTACATGCCATTTATCACACGACCCTTGTAGTAGGAAGACGGCAAGTTAAGAGCTGTTTAACGTCCAACCTGAGCGTGCCAGGCACCTGCATTTCCAAATGCACCATCGTGAAGGTAACATCTCAAAATTTCGGGGCTACAAAGCACATGTCTGGACCTTACTGTGCATCTGATATCTAGATGCATGCAAAGTCATATATTAATATAAAATCAGAGTAAAACGGCTTAGTGTTGTGAAATAATTTTAAAAAGGAATACAATAACGGAGCAAAGTATTCCTGCTGACAATTTTTGTCCCGGTTACGACAGTGGGTCGACTCCAAACACTTTTATCTGATGCAAAGTAGGCTTGATAAATAAGGTTTCGCAATAACTTCATATTTCTTTAACATTTCTACAGAGTTTGTTTGCATCAGCGTTAATAACGAGTTGAACTGCTCCAATTATCTAGTTAGTTAATTTAAGGAACACTTGTTTGTCAAACATTTCTGCTTCAGTGCTGGAACTTAATATCAGGAACCGTCAGCAGAATAACAATATGGTCGCCCGCCTGTGTAAGAGCCTTTCAGTTCTAATTCTTCGAGTTTATTTCTCAGTGATCTCAGTCTCGCGCTCTGTCCTTCTACTACTGCTCATGCTGAAGAACACGAACACAGTGTTTCCTAAGCCATTTCTGAATTCAATACACCGAGTCCACAGATCAGCGGGTGGTGCCGGGTGCAGTCCCAAGATTAGATTTACCTGTGTTCTGTTGTGTGAGATCTGTGCGAAAAGCAGCGGCATCACGTTTACAATCCCACCTGTCGAGACCAGAAACAGAGCAGCGCGTCATTCATATGATACCTCCGTCTGTGATCTGTGGGCTGTTTTTACTGTTCCACGGGACAAAAATGCTGATATTTAATATGAGACACACAAAATACTCAAACAGGTTTGCAGATATCACTGCTTGAAATAAAAACAGTATTATCTTAGTAAGGAAGCGAAACAAAATTATGGAAATATTGGCACCATGAATCTCCCACTTCTTATATTAGCATTTTAAACATTTGTCTGAAACTCAAAAAGTAAGCAGAAAAAAATAAAGCTAAAAGTGTCAAAATCTGCAGTTCATCGAGAGGCCTGGGTCCGCTCCTCTAGAGTCCCATTTTAAAATGCACTTTCACAGTAAAAGAACCAAATGTTCCATATTTGGTTCAACATTTAATCACAACTGTATTTATTAAGGCTTCGTTTGCATCATCAGGGGTGTGGCCATGTCACACTGCCATGTGATTGGCTTGTATTAACGTGGCTGGCGAGTATACTTATGCTCACTAAATGTTTCATCATGAGAAGCAGCAGATCTTACACGCTAAGAGAGCGTTGGATCCATTCTTTGTAATTATGGTATATTGTTTCTATAACAGCCGAATCAATCGCTGTCATCAAGCTGCAAAATTACAGTTTCCTTGCTTGTTTGCAGCTCAGTTCCTCAATATCAAGGCACTTTCTCCCTTTAAAATTCCATTTAGAGAAATCGGTCCCACCCTGCTGAGCTGCACTGCACCAGTCTTGGTTCTGGGGGAGTTTCAGCATAGTCTCAGTCTCCTGACCAGAATTCAGAAGAAAAAGTAATCCATTTTTAATCTCGGGAAAATGATTTAAAGTTGTTCTGTATACTGTTCCACACAACTAGCAGTGACAAACTGCAAAGCAGCTGTCATAGCTGCAGTTTGCATGTTCAAATGGTTCTCTGAAGTAATGGAAGCGGGTAGGAAGTTCAGCCAGCGCTGTCACAGAGATGCTAATGAAACAGAGCAATCACCCCCTAGCCTGCAACAGCTGATGTGCTGCAGTTACTTCAGGAAGTCAGAGTACTCGCTGGTACCGAACACACACACACACACACACACACGCACACACACACACGCGCGCACACACACACACCAAAGCTCAGACCACTCCCTCCATCTGTTAAGCAGAAGTCTTAACAGTTGTTTTGACTGAGCTTGCTCTAACTTATGTTGGGATGCATTTTGGGATATTCTACCTTCTGTTTACTTTAGTCTCATATTTAAGTCTGCGCTGCGAAACAGAAGACGCTGACTCATCCTCGGAAAATTGGTTTTTGTGAAAAGATAAGCTTAACACAAAATGCAGCGATTAGTTATAATGTAAGGTTGTCGTTGCTTTGTGAAGATTTAACACTGTACGTAAAGATGGATGAAGTTGTGATGCCAACACGTCTCATAAATGGGCACAGGCTTCCTCTTGCAACAACAAGCTGGGATGTGGAGAAGTTGTAAAACCCAGTCTGTGCAGACATATCGCTGGCTGGCTGGACAGCTAGCAGGTAGTAGTTGTAGTCCAGAATTTGATGGCTGCACTACACAAAGTTCAACACACATCTGTGGCGGGCAGCAGGCAGGACTTTGATGTCTGGTCTCCATCTTCCAGTCATTCCTTAACAGACTTTGGTTTCAAACGACAGCCAATATGGCAGCACTCGTTTCTATTTCTTCCTCAGTTTGAACAGTAGGAGAAGACGGTGATGGATCGTCCATCTGTACAGTCTGTGGTTTAACGTTACAAAGTGAAGACAGACGGATGAAAGGAAAAAGAGCACACTGGACATATGGAGGTCACAAAGAGCAAAACTCAGCGCAGGCTACCATGACATCACAGATCCATTACTAGCTGATGCCTCTGATGTTTTAATCATGTTTAAAAGGTACATAATCAGTTTAATAAACTCCTATTCTAAAGGGAATTCAAGATATTCTCTGCTGACACTAGGTGTTTATTCCCAAGTTTAAATAAGGAACAATCGTGTATAAGACCTCTGCAACAAGAAACGTGCATCTAGATGAGGGCTGGACTTCAGAAGCAGCAGTTCTTATGTCCTTAATTCTCTGGTTAAAAAAACATCTTTGATGTAAACATGACAGTTGGACTTTTCTGGCACTTCTGCTGTTTGCATTATTTGATTACAAAAAAATGAAAAACACAAAGTGAGGACACGTGATGAAGGGTGAAACAGTTTTTGTTTTGGTTCTCTCTATTGGGAATATTTCCCTTCTGTTTGGATGTGCGGGAAATGCGAGTATGCATGCATGCGTCTCCTGCAGCGTGTTAAATTGGTGATCCTGCAGCTAAATTTTCACTTGGGACAAAGTCACAGCGAGGCAAGTCTGGTGACTACGGCAGCTGACAGGCAAAAAAACAACAAAAAAACCCTCAATGCACTTTGAGTCAGCACATGATGGCACTCTGCACACACCACAGTTCCCACTGGCTCTTCTCGACGCTGCAGTAAAGGTCCACCAGTCTGACTCCGGGGGACAAAAATCAGGGTGAACAGCTGAAGAAATGATGGACACGCTCCTGGTTTTGTCCCTCACTTGATGAGCTGCCTTCGTGCTTTGAAACTGAAACTATTGAAAACGGCTCATCC
>VVHJ01057738.1:0-13359 GCA_015107715.1 Tylochromis polylepis | reverse complement strand
AAAGACAGAGAAAAAAAAAAAAAAAAAAAATTATATATATATATATATATATTCATTTGTTGCCAAATGCAGTGGTTTGATTGGTCAGATCTGTTTATTCAGGTCCAAAAAATCAAGCTTGGTTAGAAAAAATAAATGCTGAAATTTCATACAGCAAAAGTACACAGTTGGTGTGAACGACAGCATTAAGAATAGGTGTATGAGAATAGGTGAAATATTTTTAACACCGGAAATATTTGCTTGGATTTTATTCCTCCATTATGTAAAGGCCTTAACAATCCCAGCTATGGCTGGTAATGCAAATGTATTACGTATAGATTTCCTTCAGTAAATTTAAATGATGTATTAATTCCCAGTAATGCTAGTGACAAGCCTTGGATCAATAATGGCTTTTCTGCAGATCAGCCGCCACATTCCTCGAAGTTTGTTAATTCCTATAAACAAACATGTTATGCTTCGCGTTGGATTAATCCAACATCCACTTTCCTGCTTTAAAAAAAGGCTAATTAAATCAGCAGATATGAACCTTTAGCTGCAGATAACAATGTCAACATAAAACATTAAAATCAGTTAAAGATGAGAGAAAACCCATCTGGACAAGTTTCACATAGCACAAATGTAAAAGAATGCTGTTAGAAAACGGTCACCTTGATTACATGATTATTGTGAATATGCATCTTGATGCATGCTCAATTATACAGGTAAGGATGTCACAGAAAGTTAATTCTGTTGATCTGGATGCAGCACATTCATGTGTGACAAACTCTTTTAAATGCAGTCTCCCACTTGAAAACACTGAAAGTGTTTTGTTGTTTTATATAAATGTAAAATCGAGTTCCTGCCTATTTGTCCCCCTCAGTAATTAACATTATCCTGCTATTTACACATCTTCTTCACTGGGCGTGGTAGTTTTTCCAGGTGACGTGTGACCTCAGCGACCTTTTGACTCACTCCAGCCCCCATCCCCTACTCATGTGGAAAGAATTTATTTTCAGCTTCTTAGTTCCTTTTCACTGCCCCTTTCTCCTGCAGTCCCACCCTTTCTATGCCTCCTCCTGGGGCAGTGAGAGTGCAGCTGTTGCTCTCAGCCCTCTATTATCCACCCGGAAGGGGTGAGTAGGCCAGGGCAGAGGAGGGTAGAGGACTAGAGCTGTGGAAGAAAAAAAAAGACATTCAAAAAAGGGAGAGGAAAGTATGAGATGATATATTCACATTTCTGGGAAGCAGTGGGTGTAGTCCAGGATTACTTGAACAGGTGTTACCCCAATTTCATTTCTGCCTTGCCCTCCTCCGCTTCCTTAGACAAACATAAAAATATGCTGGAGTGGAATCCTACAAATATAATGGATAAAAAGAGGAAACCATTCACTTTGCCTGCAGTTTTGAAACAGTGTTATATATATCAGTTGTTTCTGGTGCAGAGTGACACAAAATAAAAGTCCGTTTTTGTGTAACATATACGTTCAGAATTAACTGCCCTTTTTATTGTAAATCTTTATTACTGTGCTTAATATTTAACATACCACTACAATAGCCTAACCTTTTTTATTTAAAACATTAACAATCCAAATCATACTTTATACATCACTGTTAAATACTTGGATACAACAATATCAAGTATCTTTGATGCCAGTTTTCAATAGTAAGCATTAAAAACAATCTGTACCTTCTGTCTTTATTATAGTAAGTAACTATAAGCATAAGTAATAAATATTAGTAATGAATTTAGATGAAATGGTTGTCAAGTTAGCAGGTAGACTTTTTGTTTAAAAGTAAGGAGGTAATGTAATCGAAAGCTCAAAAATGAAGAAAAGTACTACTTCAAATTCAGGAACTCTGTGGAAAGTGACATATTTGGATTCATTCTGGCAAGAAAACGTGACTGGCACATACTGTGCATATGGGTGAAGCTTCTGTGAAGATGGTTTTCTTTGAAGAAGTTTGAAACTTCTTTAAACACAACCTGCAACTTGTGAAATCTGTTGGTAACTTTCTGTGTTTGCAGATTCCTGTAAACCTCAACTCTTCTCGCTGGAGAATAAAAATGTAAACATTTAATAGTCAATTTTTTAAAAGCAATCTTTAACCAATAGATTGATTTTGGCCTTAAAGAGAAAAGGAGGAGAGAAAGAGAGAAAAAGGATACTGTATGACTTCTAACAGTTCACTCTTCGGTCAACCAGTTACTCCATTAAAACATAAAGGTGGTGACAGCAGGCTAATGTGACTGATATTCACTCCACTAACCAGCTACTTTACCTTGACCAGAAGGAAGCCACCATGTAAACTGAACTCTGTTCCCCCATCAGTCAGTTGGCTCACTTGCCATCCTATCCATCTCACTCCTCAGGATCAATTTGGCCGAGTTGAATGAGGGGTCAAGGCAATTTAATGCTCCTCTTGCATTGTAAAACAGGAGAGGAAGGGGTCAGGGCCAGGCAGGTGGCGGTCAACTTTGTGTGGCTATCTGCATTTCTCTGTGTAAGTGTGTGCATGCTGGGGGATTGGAGGAGAGAGGGTTGACAGGAAGCAGACCACTGCCAGTGGTAAACGCCATCATAAAATGGATTGTTTTGTGTGTGTGGGAGAGTGTGTCTGTACATTTGTGTTAGAGAGGCAGATTCCTCAGGCTCTCAGAATGAGAACTCGTTTCTGGTTTGGGAATAATAGTCAAAAGTCTTAATCGTGTTACAGTCCAGTTAGAAAATTGGAGCTTAACCAACTGGCACCACAGTCTTTAATAATTAGGGCCAGAGGCAGTGTAATGCCAGTATTTAGCACTTATCTCTTTTTTGCTTTACTATTAGAGACTTATGTCATAATGGTCATAATTCTGTGACTGCACTTAGTAACACTAGACTGGACATAGTAACACTTGCTTATCACTTTCAACATGGTATAAATCCACTAGGCTGGACATAAGATTGCTTTTGTGACCCTTAGGAGAAAGTGATCCAGATGATCTTTCAAACATTAGGTGTTACATGTTAAGATTAATGGAAACGACTGATATGTCTGACATGCGTTCAATACACTGTTGATCAGAATTTTTGGAAGCAAGAAAAACGTAGTTGAATGTCCACATTATCTTTTAAAATGTGCTTAAAAAGTAGAAATTATCACACAAGTGGACAGTTAAACTGGGGAGCTACATGCAATATACTGGCCAGTGCATGTCTGCAGAACATTCTAATGTTATCCACTGAGGGGTTTTTTGTTTGTTTGTTTTATTTTTACTAAATTTTTTCTCAATTTTCTCAATTAGGAGACTGACTGGCCTTGAAATTTTCATAAAGATAAAACTAAGAGATAAAGATAAAATAAACCTAAACATGCCACTGGCAACTTGATGGAAGTTAAAAGAATTTAAACTTACCTAGTACCCACTACTTATTCAGATTAGTTTAAAATATTATTTATGTTCCAATGAAGCTCTGTATCTTTGGATATCGTACGGACTTCAAATCACATTTCCATCTTTGTCATTGTGGTTGTTGTCTTCTAGCTGAGTTTCAGTAGGTAAGAAGGCTCTGGATTCAAATCCACCAGCCAGCCGGAGCCTTTCTGTGTGGAGTTGGCATGTTCTCCCTGTGTCTGAATGCGTTCTCATTGAACACCTTCGATCCCACAGTAAAAACACATGCATATTAGATGATTTGGTGATTATAAATTAACCATAGATGTGAATGTGAGCGTGAAAGATGGTCGCTTTGTGCTGGTGCTAGTGACCTGTTCAGGGTGTACCCTCACTCCTGCCTCATGGCAGCCAGGATCAAGTGAAGTGGTTAGAATGCATGAATGAATGAATGAATTTCCAGTATATCAACAGCTAATTTAAATGTATACTTTTTGAGGATGCTTTATTATTTGCATGCAGATTTTGCAAGTGTGTAATTTAGTCAGTAGTGTTGGTCTCCAGGGAGCAAGGAGAAAGGAAGCAATGAGCAGCTGGCCTTCAGGGGTTTCATGGCAATAACCAGTTCAAGTATGAACATAACATCCTACACAGTACAAAAATCCACATAGGAGCCTAACCACAACCAAGCTGGATTAAGGTCTCTTGTTTTGATTTCTGTTGCCATTTTCCTCTCACAGGGTCATCAGATAACATGTGGGGGTTGGAGAGTTCACGTTCACCAGCAAACATTAGTGCTGCAGACAAATGCATGATTTCTGAGCCATTGTTGTTTCCTAGTGTGACAGATGGCTCTACCCACTTACTTCCCCTTTACTGGATATTTATTATCTTGTCATATGGCTGCTACGTGACTGCTACAGGGTCTGACTCACGATTCTCAGTTTTATATTGACCAGATATTAAATAGATGGACTGGCATAGAGAGTTGTAAATAACAGTAACAGTTCTTTTGTAGAGGTAGTTAATAGAGCAAAGTTCTGCTGATGTAGGAGACATTGCATGCAAAACCATTGCAAACAAGAACAAGTTTAGTTAAATTTTATGTGCCCTTGGCATAAAACAAATTAGCCAGTTTGAATTATTTATTACCAACGAGATTAATGGTTCAATTAATGGGCATCAATCAAAAAAAGATCATTCTAGGTCCCTCAGCCTCCTTTTCTTGGAAGATCAACTTGAACTAACTTGAAAAGCAGAAATCAATTGCATTCATTTCCTCTAAGACAATTCTATATGGTGTGTGCATTTGTCTTTTTGTCTTTTCTTTCTTTTTTTTAAATTGGCAGTAGTTTTCTGGTAAGCTGATGTTACCTGAGACCTCTTTCCATCAGCATACTATAGCAGCTATTTGCTGAATCTGTTTAAATCCCTCTTTGCTCAATGATTTAACATGTCTGGATTCTGGCAGATGTGGTGAGCTGTTGACACAAAGAGCATATTTATTTCAGGGAGTTTCCTATTCTCACCTTACACCTAAGTGTCACTCCAAGAGACAGAGCCTGAGGCTTGGTGATGGTGCCAGGCATCAGACTTTATGCAACTTCTAAAGAAAAGTAGTACATCAGAAGTTGTAGAGTTTGTTCTCTCTTAAAAGTCAGGAGCCAGTGTATCTGATTGATGAAGATAAAGCCCCCAAATTCTAAAACTAAATTTAATTCATGTATTTGGAGTCACTGTATCATACACAGTGATATGTACATACTTGGTTACTGAGTGTAGTACATGGAAAAAATGCTCAATTAAAATGTTTCCTTGAGGAATAATTTATATTTTCACCTTTGGACAAGCTGTTCTTTCGGACATAGTCTTGTAGAACTGTGAATTTATAGTGAATTTATAGTACTAGAATTTTCTTTGAATGTGCAAATTCTGGCTCTTGTTTTGATCACTTTTATATTAAAAATATTTAAAATTTAAAATTGCTGTAACTGTTTTGGTTTGTTTTGGGCTCCAAATGTTTTGCTCATACTCCATGCAAAATGGTTTTGCTCTCAATGAAACTGAGTGTATAAGAAAACACAATTGCATTATTCTTAACAGAAAAGTACCAAAAAATAGTGTTTAAAAGGTTCTAACACAAAAATATTTTTACTGCAGTAAACCTGAAGACAAGAAAAATATTTATGTGGTGTGTCATTTCTTAAAACAACTCAGCTTCATTGGATAAGCTGAAATTATTCTTACATAGCCTTACCATTTAAAACTTACAACTTCAGGAATGCAATTTTATATGTGACTCTGACACCTGACCTTTCTCCTTCAGGTATCAATCATCAAATATTATGAAACGAGGTAAGTAGTTAAATTTGAGTGTTGCATGCCTCTTGTGGGGTAGGAGTGAAAGGCGGAAGGGGGACACAGCCTGAGAAAACATTACATTAGGCACACTAAAATATTTACAAGGCTCCATCAGCTCCTGAGCTTCCAGCCTTCGTCAAGTATCAGGGCTCTTGCCATCCGGTGTGGCCTCTGGTATTTACTAATGGACCTCCTCCTCAGGTCTAATAGGAGGAAGTTATCAGTATTTCAGTGCTGGCTTCCAAGAATGGATAGAGAAGGGTATGCAAAGAATAACACATTTGGAAGTGTTTTTTTTTTTTTTTTCAAGCCTGGATTAGTGATACGAGGGAAGGAATGGCTGCATGATTCGTTTTATTGTGACGTTGTTGCCATTATATGTGAAAAACTGTACTATAAAAACACTAAGGAACAATGATAGAGATAAATAAACATAAATGAAATGTAAACTGACATTTATGCAGAGTGAGGAAAGTGCAGGCACAGCTGGGTTAAAGCCATATAAGGGATTTATATTTTTGCCTTTGTTATTTTTAGATGGAAAGATTGGCACTCAGCAGTCAAACTGTACTGTTTTGCAGTAGAGCTGCCTATCTTAAAAGCATGTGTAAAATATGTTTGCTTTCATGTAGTTGGATCTATATATTTTTGTACAGTGACAGACTTATTGCTGTCTTAGTGGTTTCCAAAACATAATCAAGTTCTTGTTATGTGATGAATATGGGCTTTAAGTACAGAATGCATTTATTTGAGGGTCTGAGCGAAAATGTTGGCACATGCACCAGTATTTTATAATCTGCATAAGCTGTGACACCTTCAAACATTTGACCCTTGACTTTGGAATGGGAAACCTCAGAAAGACTGGATTGTGCAGTCGGGGGTGTTTTGTGATCGTATTTGTATTATTGGATCTCTGATGATCACCTTTGACTTCTGTGATGACAGGTTGGACTTGTTTCAAAACATAACTGGTAAATCATTTTACAAAAACCTATACAAAAATAATGTTGACAGCACCACTATGATATGTCATCTATATTTGGGAGACAAAACATTACATTTTTATAAAGAAGTCTGTTTCTCATTTGTCAGCAACTCAGTGTAGGGTACATAAATCAGTGCCACTGACATTTTACAAAGAGTTTTCTAGAAAGGACAAGCTAATAACAGCTCCTATTCACCTCTTTCTTTTCCTATTCACAGGCAGCAACCAAAGGTTGCTTCAGACCAAGGATAAGGGTTTTTTTTAATACACTAGTATTTTTTTTGTGTGTGTGTTCCATTTTAAGCCATTGTTAGCTAATGGCCAAATATGATGTGTGACTTATTTAAATCAGCAGAGATGCACAACATTTAATGGGGAATAGGCACCAAAGAGACAACAAGATGTTTTTTATTTACCTGTTTTTCACTGGATGAGGAGGATGCTCAACAGCAGAGATACAGATGAGAATCTGTCAGCAGGAAAAGTCTTGGTGCATATTTCCTTACCATATGGGATGGGAAGTCAGAGTCAAGCTGCAAAAACATGATTAAGAGTTTTTACTCTAATAAAACAGTAAAAAGGCAACAATATCCCTCTGCTTGCCTAAGTGTGTTTTACTCAAGTAATCGTCCTATAGGAAGTAAATATCTGAGTTGTATAAAGTATATGTAAAGGGAGGTATGATTTGAATCTAACTATTAGTTAGATTCAAGTTATAGATTGTCAGTCAAAATGTTGCTCCATTCAATCTAACATAAAAGTTATACCTTCTTGAAAAATTAATAGTTTACTGGGAAGACTCAGGGGGCAGCACGGTGGCATGGTGGTTAGCGCTGCTGCCTCACAGCAAGAAGGTCCTAAGTTCAATTCCACCATCAGGCCAGGGTCTGTTTGTGTGGGTTGATTCTGGGTACTCTGGCTTCCTCCCACAATCCAAAGACATGCAGTTAGTGGGGATAGGTTAATTGGAAGCTCTAAATATAGGTGTGAGTGTGGGTGCGAATGGTTGTCTGTATGTGTTAGCCCTGTGACAGACTGGCAACCTGTCCAGGGTGTACCCTACCTCTTGCCCTAAGTTAGCTGGGATAGGCTCCAGCCCCCCCCCCCTTCATTTACAGCTTTGCTATTTGTAATTCTACACTACGTCTTGCGCTCCATACTTTCCTCAAAGATGAGGTTCTCTTTCACTTATGCCTTTTTGTTCTAGTAGCCCACTATTCATGAGGCAGGCGTTCCTCAACACCACCTGACATCTGGGCAAACAGCAATGTCCAAGCTGGTATGGCTTCATTTGTGTGCTTCTCACTCATATTCCAAGGTAGCCTGGAAATTGGCCAAGGAATTACTTTTTCTTTGTATTTGTGTTGTTTTGTTTGTCTGTTTTGGGGTTTTGTTGTTTGTTTTTTGTCATGGAGTCTCAAATAAAGTAGAAAACCTACCTGATTCTGATTCATACTTCCTTAAAATTAGACGTATAATTTGGTGGGGTCAACAGCCATGAGTAGTGATTATAATAGTTGCTCCATGGTACAGTATTTTTTAAGATTTTGACTTTTCATCAAATTACTTTTTGTTCCTTCCATAACAACCAGAATAACAACCAAGCTGCAATGAGCAAGGAATATCCACAGCATGTGAAATGAGCACAGGTACAGTGGAATCATGTATGAAGTAAATATTGTGTCTATTTTGGTAGATGTCAACAGTTCTGTAAAGGATTCAGGTCGTCACTCAATACTTGGTGAAGCGTGCTAGGACATTGAAGTGGTGAATTGATAATTCCTCCCACTGTGTCCCTTATTAGCTCTTTGTCTCCTGCTCTGTCGCTGAAGTGGCACAGTTGTGTCAGCAGTGTTACTCATACCTGGGCTGGATACACTGGGCACCCAGGCCTGGATCTGCCTTAATCACCAATTTCCACTTCCTATTCTTCGACGTGCCTACAGCCAGCCGTGGGTGGACACTGATGACGGGAAACAGCACAGTCAAACCGCAGAGAAACAGGAGGTAGCACTTCACTAGGATATTATTATAGTTTCACTAATATAGGGCCAGCAAAGTGGGAATAACAGTGCAAAAGATACAAAAATCAACACACTGTAAGAACACACACACACACAGTTAAAGGAAGCCATTCTTACTGATTCAAGCATCAGAAAGGCTGCAAAGAAAAAGAGTAGTGCATGATGACCGCATGTCACAGTATGCAAACTTAAAGTAAGCTAATTGTTTACAGACATTTATCTGTTGCAACATTTTACTTCCACATGTATAGTGATTCTTGCTTGTCGACAATTTCATACGCGATGAAAGAAGTTCTGTATTGTTAAACAAGAAATATATTGATTTAACTGTGTGAAAAGGAAGAAAATGGCTTTGTTATTCTTTATGTAATCTTTTTTTTGGATCAAAATATATATTTAAAAAATTGCTTTAAATAGAATAGTCTGCCTGACAGTAGAGAAGAAAAGCAACATGTTGATCATTTGTTGATATATTCCTGCATTACTGTCAGACTGGCACCAGACAGGTGTTGGACACAACTGACACTATGCAGAAAGTGTAAATGGAGGCCAACAGACATCTCAGTGAAAAAAAGAAATCAGCAGCAGTTAAGTGGGACTCATGGCAGGTCTGCATGTGTGGGCAGGATGTGATGTTTGCTTGCCTTGTTTCTTTCATTTTGTAATTTTCAAAACGGCTTTTAAATGATAATGACTATTTATACTCCTCTCGACTTGGCTGCGTGGGCTCGATGGAGACAGTGTGCATGATTCACAGCCATTAGAGATCGCCTTTTGTCAACCACCGCTTCTCTTTTCTGTGACTTTTCTTCTCTTTCTCTGCCTGATTCTTTCTCTTTATATCTCAGTCCCTCCTGTGTTTTCTCCTGTAGAGCAATAATAGAAAGGTCATTGTTCAGGTAGTGGCTGCATGGGCGGAAGGACACAGTGATTCAAGGTTTATGAAGGAGCCAAATATAGTTTTTGAAGAAAAGATTTCATAAGTCTCTGGAACTCACAAAGAATTTAAAGTGAAAAGGTGTGAGGTGCATTGGTATTTTTTTTCTAGCCTCAGTTTGAATTCATTCAACATGTTTTTTGAAAACATTCTGAAATCTGAAAACATTCACTGTGTAGTGTAAAGTTATCAGAGTTTGTTTGTAAAAGTGTGGCCTTGGTTAAAACATACATTAAAATAAAAACATTTTTGAGGGCCCTTTAGTGGATAGTGACAGTGGAGAGATGGACAGGAAAGTGCGGAGCAAAAGAGGGGAAGACACGCAGCAAAAGGCCCCGGGTCAGGCTCAGAACCCAGGCTACTGCTCTCTGGCCATGTGGCATGTGGTTGCCTGCTCATCCACTGAGCTAAGCTAGCACCTGCTAAGTTGCTGTTGTGAAGTTGATCAGTGTTCTTTTGGCAAGAGTTATTTCTTGGTGATGCTTTGGCTGTATCATGCCTCAGTCTGTGTGGCTTTTAGGCTGTTAAAACTAGAACAGTAAGATCCTAACTTGCATATCTGACTGATTTTTTTTTTCGGTCTTGGTTTTAATGTGATGCTAAATTAAAAAGAAAAAAAAGAAAAAGGAAAGCTTGTGGATTACCAGAACTGGAACCATCAATTTTACAATCAAACATCCACTCCTCTAGCCACCCAGACTGGTTCTGCCCCAATGCTTACAACTGTAAAAGCCTATTAGGGTGTAAACTGTGAAAATCACCTGTTTCCTCCATTGCTTTGCCTGTATCTAGGACAGCTGACAGTGGCACGTGCAGCAGACAGCTATATCAGCACCCTGTAAATCCATCTGATGTGCACATGGATCACAGTGGAAGATGGGTGATGAAGGCACTGCAGGGCCAGGAAGGTGAATGCTACAAAGTTTGTGCAAATATCTCCAAATTACACAGAGAAAACAGCTGACCAGCTTTTGCCAGCAACTGCTGCCACTGCACCTGGGTTAAAATTGTTAACTCAGGAGCCTTTTGTAAAGCATTCAGTATTTTTTTTATATCCTTTTGCAACCAATGTTTTCCAAGTGCAGGCCAGAGGATTGTGCTAGTTACTAACTGGCACAGTTATAGAATGATTGTCTGCACTGCAGACAAGAAGAATAAGGTTTATGCTGCTGGTGGTTTCCTTCCTTAATACGCCATCTGCCTGTTTTCCTGTTTTAAGTCAATGATTCTACAAAAAGTAAATCAAAAAAGTGTTTAAAAACAATTAAAAACCATGTCCTCAGTTGAAGTCAACAGCCCCCCACCCCACTGTAGATTATGTGAGCAGAGCACCGCTTTCCCCTCCTGAGTCGACTGACCAGTTGCCAGAATCACTTTGACAGAGACGAAAAGTCTTTTTTCACCGAACTCTTCACAGATCTGAGTTTTTGCCTCAGCTATTACCTGAGCTGCATTTCTCTTGCCTGCCGGTACCCATCAGCTACTTCCAAAGGCCCAGCCAAGCCAATAGGACCTAATATTCGAATATGGTGGTTGTTTTGAACAAACTGTTATTTGCACAGAAGTCAATCAACAGAACACCACTCAGGTTCAGATCAGGCAGGTCGTTCTCCCCAATCATGCTCCATGTCTCCAGGTCTCACTATCATTGCCTATGTGAGCACTGAAATCTCCAAGTAGGACAACGGAGTCACCAGAGGGAGCATCCTCGAGCACCCCACTCAGTGACTCCAAAAAGTCTGGGTACTCTGAACTGTCCTTGACCCAAAGGCGCAGGGAAACAATCCTCTCGTCCACGAGCAAAAAACCCAATGTACATACAGCAAATCGAGGGGATACAAGAATACAATTTTGTTTGTTTGTTTTTTCTTAATGTGCTGTTGAACAGATTTTGTAGATAGTGTGGCACATATCTATCCGTAACACCTGAATCTATATCTTGTTTGATTTTACATATTTTTCTGTGCTCTAGAGAAACAGTCTCAATAGGATTGTGAACAAAAAGATGGAAAGAGCTGCCTTACTGCGGAAAATTGCGTGGGCTAAATGGCTGCGACACAGAACATTGTATTATCCTGTGCACACAAGACCACACACACTCTCTCTCTTTCTCTCTCACATGCACACACACAAACATACAGAAAGATAGAGAGAGAGCAAAATACTTTGTCTGAAAAGAAATCTCTTTTTCCTGACTCTACCCCACTCCAGACATTCTTTCCCAGAATTCCACGGTGTGTGGGTGGGATCAAAGGTCCCAGTTACAGAAGTACTGATTCTAAATGAGGGAAGTATTTTAATGAAACTCACACATGTATCTATGCTCTGTATTTATGAGAAGCTTCAGCGACTTAATTGCTTTTCTCTGTCTCCAGTCTTAGCCTTAGCCTGATTCTAACTTTAACCATACACATGGTCCTTAAACCCTTTAAATTAACCTGGTAAGAAATAGGCAGAATCCAGAATTTGAAACTCATTTTTAGAGTTGATTGTAAATTATTTTTTGAGCCTACAATTATTGATAGTGTTGCTTATGGCTCAGTCACACTGGAGTAACAGCAAGAATCTCAACCTCTTTGCAACTAGAAAAAAAAGTCAGTTGTTGCATTGAATTTGTTCACATTCAGTGACTGATTGCTAGGAGTAGAGGTGACTAACTGGTTTCCCAGAGGTTGACTATGCAACACACCTCTGGGCAACTACTTTCAAGTGCAAGGCGACAGCGCAGGTCAAAGGCAACCCGTTTCCAAACAGTCACACTCCAACTCGACAGGACCAAAGTCCTTGAGCTTTGCAAATTATTCATAATACAAATTTATAAATTCAGACTGACACTTTCAAATGCAGACACCATTTGCAACAAGTGACTTGACTTGCAGTCTTACACGCCTCTCTGCAGCTTCTCTCCTCCTGTTATCCCCCCAAAACCCCATCCCCTTAGAGACTGTGTCAGCTCCCAAACAGACAAAAAACAAACTAAAAACCAGCAAAAAGCGACTTATACATAAAAAATCACAAAGAAAGAACAATACAGTATCCTCAAGAGCACCAAAGAGTAAAACAGTGAAATGTGGATTATTAAACATTAGGTCTCTCTCTTCCAAGTCTCTGTTAGTACATGAGTTAATAATTGATCAACAAATCGATTTACTCTGCCTTACAGAAACCTGGTTGCAGCAGGATGATTATGTTAGTTTAAATGAATCGGCACCCCCGAGTCATACTAACTATCAGAAACCTCGAGGCACAGGCCGAGGGGGTGGTGTGGCAGCAATTTTCCACACCAGCCTATTAATCAACCAAAGACCAAGACAGACCTTTAATTCATTTGAAACCCTGATGCTTAGCCTTGTCCACCCCAGCTGCAAAACTCAAAAAACAGTCTTATTTGTGATCATCTATCATCCACCTGGGCCTTACACTGAGTTTCTGTCTGATTTCTCAGACCTTTTATCTGATTTAGTGCTCAGCTCAGACAAAATAATTATTGTGGGTGATTTTAACATCTATGTAGATGCTAAAAATGACAGCCTCAACACGGCATTTAATCTGTTATTAGACTCAGTTGGCTTCTTTCAAAATGTAAAAGAACCCACCCACCACTTTAATCACACTCTAGATCTTGTTTTAACATATGGCATAGAAACTGAACATTTAACAGTGTTTCCTGAAAACCCTCTCCTGTCTGATCATTTCC
>VVHJ01057736.1:0-15324 GCA_015107715.1 Tylochromis polylepis | reverse complement strand
CGATGGAAGACAAAAACAGTGCTCAGTAGGCCATTTCACATTTTATTCTCTCTGCCAATACTTCATGAAGGGAGATGCGTTCAGCATGACACGTCGCCACGGATCTCAAAATGGTGATCACACACAAACAGTTTTATTACCGGCTCCCTCATTCTAGTCTAAACAACAGCCTCTAAGTAACCTTCCAGGCTGGACACACAGCCTCTCACAATCTTTCTAGCCTGAGCTGGTTTCCGTTATCTGCCATTCTGCACCATTCTGCAGGCAAACTGGGTGAAAGTTCACAATCCTCTAGCACTGAAGGACACGCATTCTAAATGCCTTTATTATGCCAGGGCCGTGTCCACTTAATACTACACTCTATGATTATATGACATTTTGATTAATATGAAATTAATCTAGAATTAAAATAAAACTAATATTGAATTAAAATAAAGCACAGCATTAAAACCCCTCAAATACCTCAATTCTCACACAAGGTTTGAAAAGTAAGAAGTAAGAAGCAGGATCTTGAAATTGACATGAAGGTGAACTGGAAGCCAATGGAGCTGTTTAACAACAGGTGTTATATGTTCAGCAGATTTAATTCTGAATATAATACGAGAGGCTGTATTTTGAACTAACTGCAGTTTATGGAGGTAGACCATAGAGAAGAGAAGAGAATTACAGTAATCTAAACGAGATGTGACAAGAGCATTGACAAGTATGGCGGTACTGTTTGGAGTGAGTGAATGACGAAGGGGGGTAATATTACGAAGATGAAAATAAAAAGACCAAGTGATATTATTTATATGTGCTACGAAGGAAAGAGTGCTTCGAGGATGACACCAAGACTCTTAACCTGAGGGGAAGGTGTGACAACAGAGTTATCAATGGATAATGAAAGACTTCTGGTTGGAACTTTAGTCAGTTTTGATTTGGTGCCTATTAGAATAAATTCTGATTTATTGCCATGAAGTTTAAGAAAGCTATGAGTAAACCAAACCTTGATTTCACTTAAACAATCAGAAATAAATGTGGGTGGGAGAGTAACTGTGGGTTTGGAAGATAAGTAGAGCTGGGTGTCATCTGCGTAGCAGTGAAATTGGATGTTACATTTCTTGAAAATATTACCTGGGGGTAGGAGATAGATAATAAAAAGTAAAGGACCCAGGACAGAGCCTTGGGGTACACCAGAGTTAACTGGAGTAGATAATGATCTGTGTGAAGGGCCAGAGAGATATGAGGTAAACCAGGTGAGTGCTATATCATTGATGCCAATAGATGTTAATCTATGAAGAAGGATGCGGTGGGAGATAGTATCAAAAGCTGCCGTTAGGTCAAGGAGAATGATGATAGTGATGATTCCAGAGTCAGCTGCAAGCAGAAGATCATTTGTTATTTTTGCTAGAGCTGTTTCTGTACTATGAAATGAACAAAAGCCAGATTGAAACTGTTCGTACAAGTTATTTCCAGTGAGGTGTCTATGAACCTGGGCAGCCACTATTTTTTTTGAGAATTTTGGCTAGGAAAGGCAAATTTGAAAGAGGATAGAACAGAACCAGAGATAAGAGAGGAGTGTACGATATTAGCGATCAACAAGCCAAGAGAGGGGAGTGAAAGTTTAACAAGATTAGTGGGCAGTGGATCATGTTTACACGATGATAACTTTAACTTACTAATAATAGAAGAAAGCTGAATTATTGTAGGAAGTTCAAAACTGGATAGAGACAGTTGGGTAGGAGAAAAAAATGCAAGTAGAACAACTGACCATATCATAAATTGGCGAAGTTCAGATGAATACCAGGGGACAGAGCGAGAGAAGGAAACGGTTCGAGATTTCTATATCTATATAACTATATCACCAAAATTATGTGGTTTAAGGATTTAATTAGTCTTACACCAGAGATATTACATTCAATTTACATGTCAGTGCATATATGACATGGAAAATTGTCTTTATTCACTTGCAGATACAAAGGTGGTTTGTGTATCTGTTTAACTTACAAACATTATTTCACTTTTGCTTAGATACAGAATTTGGAAAAAAAAAGTAAGAAAAGAGTCATAATTCATGATCACATGGATACAGATCTTAGATCATAGTCCAATGGAAATTAACAGTGTACAAAAAGCAAGAACTTTAAAACACTGAAAAGCAAACTAAAAGTATAAATACGCAAACAACAGAAGACCAAAAATATTGGTGAAATTAAAGGAACATGTTGTTTTCCACCCTTTAATATCTACATTTCATTTACATTTATCTACATTTAAACTTGGTTTCTTACTTTGCCAACATCATTCACAATTTCTAAATCTCTGATGTTATCCCAGATTTAAACTCATTTAATTTATCTAATTCAACTCTTCTAATTTATGAAGGAGGAATTTTTTTTTAACTCTATTGGCAATCCAGCCTGTAAACTTTTTATTATCAACACTTTTGCCTACCTAAACTTATGTTTCATGTCTGTAATGAACTAAAGATCTTCTCACTCACATTACCTCATTTAGTGAGATCAGAATCAATTCATCAAAATTTACACACTGCATTTTTAAAAAAAATTATTCTACAAGAATCCACATATAAAACACACAGTCAGATATAATACAAGTTGAAGTGCTTTTTGAATAAATACCTGTGCAGAAGGCAGCAAAGCCTTTTCATATAGTTGTTATCTATTAAAAATATTGCAGTTTATCAAAATGTAAATAATGTGCATTAACGGGGAATACATGGTAGGCTACTGACATTAGCAGAGAGGGGAAATTATGAAGCGTTTAAATCAGTTGTGTTAAACAGTCATATGAACAAGAAGTATTAAACCTTGGGTTTCTGTATGAACTATGTATTGCTACAGGTACGAATCTTTAGTCACATCTCAACATATGTGAGAACAGAAGTGCTTGCCTCTTGTGTCTGGCATGAACAGCCTCCTTCATGGAGTTGTCTATAAACTTGTTGATGTTTTCTTGTGCTGTGTCCATTGAACATTTGTAGAAAGCAGATCCATTTGATGCTTATTCAGCTTCACGTCCAGTGTCCTTGGTTTTTCACTGACGAAGTTGAACCCACAATTATTGCATGGGCTGTACAAACCTAATTCAGAAAAAGTGGGAGTACTGTGCAAAATATAAATATAAATAGAATGCACTGATTTGTAAATCTCATAAATGTATATTTTGCATGGCATGATTCTGGCATGGAAATCAGTGTATGGGCTCGGGAACCCTTATAGAAATTGTTGTGAAATGCAGGTTAAAGCTCTCTCATCCAAAGAATAAACCACATGTGACCATAATCCAGAAATGCCACTGAGCCAAAGCTCATTTAAAATGCACTGAGGTAAAGTGGAAAACTATTTGAACTATTCTTTTGGAAAACATGGATGCGGCTTCCTCTGGGTTAAAGTGGAGAAGAGCCGCCTGGGTAGTTATCGGCACTCAGTTAAAAATCCTGCATCTCTGCATCAGGGCCTATGGAACTGGCAGCTTGAACATCTGAAACCGATGCTGAAAAATCTGAAAAGCCAATCATCCATGTCTGAAGATTTTCTTTGTGTCAAATTCCTGTTTCCTACTCTTTAAATGTGACACATAAAGTTATGGTTCTCTGTGTAAGTGGGAGCACCTAGTCTCTCCCTGTTTGTGAATTTGTCTCCATCTTTGATCACTCTGTCCTCCCAGTAGTATTTTTGTTGCATGTTTTGGTTCACTTCAGCCTTGCTGCTGCTTTATACTTTTACTTGCTTTATTTGTTACATTTATGAAGAATAATAAGAACATAAAAAATATATGGGCTCATCTGAGTTACAGACCGGAGATATCATACCCCTAAATCAAGTTATGGTCCTACTCATAAGCAAAAACAAATCATGGCAAGAAGTTTAACCCAAAAAAGACACCAAAAAGGAGAAATTGTATACTAATTACATCATACTATGTAGATATATTTTGTAGCTTGTAGATATATTTTACTACCTTTGGAGAGAGACTGGTTGAAAATTTTAGCAATTTTCTCCTTGTTTCCAGTCTTTGAACTATGCTAAACTGTCACTAAGCAGATTAGAACAGACTAACAAATGTATATTCCAAATCTTCACACTATTTGTTCACTTTATGCATTAATGATAACAGTAGTTTCATCCTTTCTCTCCTCTGTTTCCGCAGCACCATCATCATGAACCTTATTTTCTTCAGAAGGTTGATCAGATTTATCATCAGTGCCTGACTGTGTGATCTGTTCGTTAGTGGGAGCAGAGGAGAGGAGAGGGCATTTTTCCTGCTTTTGATTATCATTGGAAGGTTTATCAGATTTATTATCAGTCCCTACAGTGGCAGCAGGGAACGGTGTTGAAGTGGTGTCATCCTGAAGATCATCTTCTCCAAACTTTTTCCTCTTGAAACAACCGAGCTTGTGACAGACACAAACAGAATCATTAGACCAAACAGCAATTTGGTGGTCTCAATGCAGCTGTGGAGATTGAGACTACTTAATATAAAGATAACAGGCTGAATATAAACTCTCACCTTAAACAGGATGATTGTGATTATGATCAGAAGCAAGAGTCCCAAACCGGCTCCAGTTAAAATGATCACCATTTTATTCGGGAGGATAAAGAAATCAACCCGAACTTCAGTCTGCTGGCAGAGAAAACACAAGATTTTAAAGTAGGGCCTTAGCATTTTTAACATCACTCTAGCTAATAGTTTTAATTATTCATGTGAAGACTGAAGGTACCTTTCTTTGTGTGAAACTGTCTTCATTCTGTGGGTAATAAATATAATAAATTAGGTTTACTGAAAAAACAATGACAGAAATATGTTGTGGTCAAAATCAAACATACCTCTTTATCTTTCAGCACATACCGATCTTCGTCATAGCCAACATATAAAGCACTTACAAATTTAACCTTTCCGCTGTCTCCCGTGTATTTTTTCAGAAAAGCGATATTCTGTAAAGTAAGACCAGATTAATTAATATCATTTTTGATATTTATTATTTTTACATATATGTAATGTGTATTCTGTGTGTATTTAGTTAGTACATACGGCAGCCTGTTGTGTGAGGTCTTTAAAATGGACTTTTCCCGACAGTGTAAACTCAGCAGATGTATAGTTCTTCAAATTGAAAGTGTTGCAGACCATTGCCATGCACTTATTTTCTGGTAAGCACTTCTGTAACACAACAAACATTTTTTTTCTTTTTAAAATGAGACGTATTGTTCTTTTCATTACTTCTTCATCTGTCATAAATATACTGTAGTAATTGTGGATACTGATATGATGATTCAAATGACATCAGTACAGTTGGAAGTATACAAGAGTTCAAACTTCTCTAAACACGTTTGATGTCCCTGATAGTTGGTCTATCGAATATTATCAATACAGAAGAACCATCCACCAGCTGTTCAAACAAGGCAGCCAATTAGAAGAAAATTGATTTAAGGGAAAGAAGATTAGATAAAGCTTCTTGTTTTAGATAGAGGATGAATTGAGAGGTTGTTGCAAAGTCATTTATAAGATAAGGATTATTCTGAACTGTGCATCATGCAAAGTAAGTCTAATAGCATGAATAAATAAAACAGTAACACAACAGCTTCCTTTTAAGGTATTAATAATTTTACAAGACCTTAGGCTTATAGTCAATATAGTATGAATCTTTTATTAAATCTGTTGTACTTACCTCAGGTGTCTGGTTAGTAGTGGCTGTGCACTGTGTTTTGTTCTTAAAGAGAAAAAGCATGGTAAACTTTAAGGATCTATATTTTCATATGCAGCAGCAGTATGACCGAGAAGTGTACGGACAAAAAATTACCTCCTTGACAAAGACTTGATAGCTTTTCATTTCAAAGTTATGCTCCAGTTTAGTTGGGAATACCAGGGTGATGGTGGCAGGAAACTCCTTAAAACCAGTGTTATCTATCTGTAAACGTTCAGAGACAAAATGGTCATTTTAAATAAATACATCAGGAAATATTCAGTTTTCTCATGAGAATCAGATGAAAATACTGACATCAGCTTCATATCTGTCAGTTACAACCAGTTAGTGTATTTTAGTAAGAAAATTATCAATATTGCTTTAGGACCACTGTCACAAATTATTATTTACATTTTGATTGATCAGCTAAAAAATTTAATCAATACGGGAAAGCCATCACATCCTCTAATGACCACTTGAGGCTGGGTCTAAACCACAGACAGTATAAAAGATGGACGTAGGTTCTGGGTCTGAAAAGTGAAGCCAACAAAGTTCCTTAAACCTGCATTCTTTTGAATGACCACCAGAAGCCGATACATGGGGTTATAAGAAATACTTCTGGTTTTATAGAACCAGTTTATGAGAGAACGGGCCTGAACTCTGGAAACACCTTATTGATAGGCTAATCACTGATTTTGTGTCACACTGAATAAAACATTAAATCCATTTGGGACGTTTTACTCATTCTAAGAGTCAAAAATAAGGATGATCCGGAGTATTCTTAGGCTACATCCACACGTACACAGGTATTTTTGAAAACGGAGATTTTGCGTTTTCTTTTTTTTTTAAAAATCCCGCCTACATGTGCAGTTTTGAAAAAAATATCTCCATCCACATGTAAACACCAAAAATGAAGTCAAACGCTGTTGAGAACATGCCAAATCCTAACCGTGTAGAAATGTTGGCCGATCAGAAGTCTAGAAGCCTGGGAGGGAAAGAGTAAAGAGGGTTTTGTGCCGGCACAAAACCTTAAGTACTTCTGAAAAGTTTTTGTGCTTTTCTGGAAAGGCAGCTAATTTTGTGTGACTTTTCAAGTGCCTTCATCATTTCAAATGTTAATTACTAAAAACAGTATTTTGGCACATTTGTGACTAGGTGCTGAAGACAGTGGCTGAGAGTTCCCAAAGCACATTGTTAAAACTTCATGGTTGGGCATTGCCAAGAGGATGCCGTGAGCAAAGCTGCAAAGTAAGCCACAAGGTGGCTTAGGATTAAGAAGGCTGATCTGTGGATTGCTGTTGAGACACAAGTCAGGGCCTGATCAACCCCAGCTGGGTCACCTGGGTGAGGGTAACTGATCTGATGCGAGACCCAAAACAACAAGTGACCCCAGGAAACGTTACTGATGATTGTTTGTTGATATTTCTTGTATACCCCCACCATATAAAAGCAGAATAACAAAGTTACTCACTACCTCACTGGTTAGTGGGAAAAAAAATCATTAATAAATAATAATCAGCGAATATCCTTTTAAAACTGCATCTTGACAGAAAAAATATTCACTGAGATCATTGATCACCAGTTCTGTTGAATGGTTTCTTGTTACAGAGTCATTAGGTGTCTTACCCTGTATGTAATATTCATTTCTTTAGGTGCAGTGTCATCTGAGGTGAAGTTCAAATAGCTAGTGCTGTCTTGATTCCTAAAAAGATGACCGCAGCATCCAACTGAGCAATTATACAACTACTGACTTGCAGAAATAAATTAAACATAAGGATACACATAATATTTTTATGTGAATAGTGATACTTACACTGTTAATATCATTTTAATTTCAAATTGCACCGGGATACTTTCGGTGAAGATGCTGGTCCTGTTTATGTCTTGATTATCACTGAGCATGAAAAAGAAATTTCTTGTAAATATTAAAGTAAATATTTTAGAGAAAATGTTTATGTGGTAGATTGTTGTACCTTTTTGCTTCAATTATCATGGACATCGTGTCATTCCACTCATAATTATGTATGACATGGAAAGAAGATTGAAACGTTGCCTTTTTGTCGGAAGAAATGAAAAAGATGTTAGGCCTGATACACAGATGAAGAGAAAACATTTACAGAGGAGAAGCTGGTAGCTAAGACTGAAATTTCAGAGAGTTGGTCATTTGTGAAACTTCACTTCGGTCTGTTAGGTTGGTGTCTGGTGTTTTATGACTCACAGAGGAGCTGCTGCGATACACAGGTTGGCTCACACCACATATTGTTTTGTTGCGTTCTTCTTGATCCTGGCAGTTGTGCGTTGTTGATCTTGATGACTGTTTTAAGAAAAAAAAATAGTTGGCATGAGCTGAGACTAAAAGATTTACAGCTATTGTGACATTTCCTTTGATACACTGCAGGTAACACTAAATTTAAACTCTTGAAGGTGAAGTTATACTGCATAGTATAGCAGAGGTCAATGATGCATTGTATAACCTGACCATCATGCATAGGTTTCAGGTTTTCCCTTCCCCTTTGGTTGCCACAGAAAATAAGAGAGTAAACACATAAGAGTTATGCACTAATTATGAACACCATTTGGTGGCCAATAATTTAATGAAATTAAGATATTTATGATCTAACTTTTAATCATTCAATTTGATGACATATTTTATATAAATGATGCTTAGTAGTTCGAGACCTTTTACATTCAGTTAAATGTGCAGAGCTGTGAGCTCTTTTATTACACAGTGCTCACTATATGAGCATCAGTCAGAGCTCACTTCACCGAGTCGAGCATGCACCATCAATGAAGGGAACAACTGACCCTCTTAAAAAGAGTTTGTATAGATTTATGCATTAAGTGGCTCCAGCAAGATTATCTGCTTATTTTCATTTTTTTTTAAAAAGCAGATAATCTTCAGTTTTTATTCTTGTGTTTTTCACCCATTTGTGTTTAGACCCAACAGATATAAGTAACATTGTTTCAGAATGAGAAAAAAACCCTTTCATTTCATTTCCTTTTTCCCAGCAAAAACATTGGTTAAGATTGTGTGTTTTAGGATTTTAAGACATAAGCGGAAAGAAGAGGAAATGGTTTACTGGAAGGCCACAGGAAGGAAGTTAAGGCAACCTATCAGATTTTGTGCAACACAGCACACAAATGCACATGAAGTAGTGCTCCCTACAACCTGTAAACTTTGTTGTGTATAACCACGTTGTCCTAAAAACTGCCTGAATAGCCTTGAGTTTATCCAAAATACTGCAGTGAGAGTACTGATAGGGACTATAAAGACAGAGCATATTTCTCCCATACTGGCTCTCTGTTAAAGCCAGAATTTAAACTCCTTCTCATCACATGCGAGGTCTTGTATGCGATGAGTGTTAATCCATTTTGAGACATAATTTTACAGTTTAATATCTGAGTTACCGCTATAAGAGTCATCCTAGAGAAGGAGAGGCCTGGAGGATAGAACATTATAAGGCTGGTGTTGTATGAGTCATCACCACGATTGGCCAATTCTATAGTCACATTGAAGTAGTTATCTTCTGTCACCAATAATTTTGGAGTCCTGAGAGAGACAAATAACACCTAATGTTAAACATATAATGTTAATTGTATCATTTCTGAGGCGTGTTTGTCAGATATACATACTTGAACTTGAAACTGACATCCAGTTCAGCGATACAAGTGTCATTTTTTCTACATTGTTTTTCAAAAGGAACCTGCAAAAAAATAAAACATCTGTTTATTTGATGTCAGAAAAAGGTTTCCTTTAAAACGTGAAATACTACAATCTCTGTTATTGGTTCCAGATGATGCTGACTGAAACAGAAGTAAACAGACAAGCTGAGGTAACTTTTCATGTCAGTGCCATGTTGGTAAAGCCCCATCAACATATGAAGCAAACCGGCAGCGTCTCTGTAGCTTACATTTACTTTTTACATGCTGTTTGCTCAGCTTATCCTCTTATTCAGCCATGTGTAAAAGACAGTGCACTCTCTTTTAGTTCAAGGTTTTATGGATCAAAACATAATTAAGAAAAAAAAATCATCTTCATCCATACTACAGTTCATCCATAGTTCTACAGATACTTAAATACAACCTCAGATGAACAACAACATAGGGTATATTATGCCATGTCTTCATTTATTTAATCAAAACTAAGTCAAAATGCAGAAACAGAAACATGACCCAATTCAGAGCAAGCTTTAGCTGTTTGACAGATGGCCTCACATTTGACTCTAGAATACTTTGACATACAGAGGAGTTCACTGTAGACTGAATTACTGCAAAGTGCCTAAATCATCACCCCTCCACTATCATGCATGCTGTTATCATTTTGCAGTAAACAATAACATGATGTAATATGTCATGTGTTGTTGTTCATCAGAAGTTGTATTTGCCTAATTTTAAGGGCCATGTTTGTTATTATATCCTGATACATGAAACCTAAACTCAATGAGGATGTACTTCCTTTTTCATGTGACTGTATATTTTACAGCAGTCAGTCAGTAGTATCCTAATCTCCCAGTGGTCCTTGGTCAAACTTGAGACAACCTTTAAGATTGTGATATGTATGGACCACTTGGGTTCCAATCAAGCAGCAATTGTTAAACAAAAAATTATGAAGCAATTAAATTCTGTGCAGTAAACATTGTAGATGCTGCTTTGTCAATATTGTGAATATTGATGTTGTATGTAGAATGTACCTCAACAGCAGACTGCTTTTTGCTGTCCACGTTCAGGGTGACGTCAGCAGTCTCACTGTCAGCTTGAGAAAAGTTTAATTTGATGCTGATGGGTGACAATGTGTCCTTCACACATTTCTGTAAAGCAAAAACAACCAAAGAGGAGTTTATTGTATAAAAGACAGACCAATGAACACAAGGATAAGGATCAAGGTTAGCATTACTGTTGTTTCTTTAGGAAAGAATGTCAAAGGTCAGGATAGGCAATAGGTGCTTTTGATCAGAGTAAGAATATGTGCAAATATTATGAATTCAGCTTCATACGGGCATATAGATGGAGAAGTTTAAGCAAGTCGATTTATCTTTCAGCTTATAGGTAGAGGTAAGACTTCTGGTTTTCGTATCAGTTTGACTGAAGAAACCTCGATGTTTTTGTCTCATTGGGTCCACGGCGAGCATGTATGTTATGTTTAGTCCAGAGCTCACAGCCCCTGTAAACCCATACAGCAGTATTAAAATATTATTCTGTATTAAAATAATGCATTCACAGGATGCAGTCAGCAGCTGTTAAATGGTTAATTGGATGAGGTACCTACCTTGTTTGCTCTTTGTTGCTTCTACCATTTCAAAACAAGCTGTTAAGGTAATCATAAGTAAATTTTCATCTGAACCCAGACAGTCAAGTTTCTCAGTGCTTATCTCCGTAGGATGGAAAAATAGCTGAGCCACCACATTAAAGACGGGCTTGGAGCTGAAAGACATTTATGAACAGTAATATGAAAGTAGAAATGATGCCCCCGTTTAATACTAAGGTTTTATATATTAGGACATAATACATTATAGCTACATTAGTTCTTATTTTATATACAAAACTGAATCTGAAAATTTTGGGACATTAGATGAAATGTAACAACAAAATGCATCAATTTGTAAATCCCACAAATCTATATTTGATTCACAATAGACCATAGAAAACATATCAAATGTTTAAAATGAGAAAGTTTACCATATTAGAAAAAATATTAGCTCATTTTGAATTTGATGGCAGCAACACATCTAATAAAATTGGTGTGGGAGACAGAGCAGCCTGGAAAAGTTAGTGGTACTAAAGAAAACAGCTGGAGGAACATTTTGCAACTCATGAGGTTAATTTGGAACCAGTCAGTAAAATGACTGGATATAAGAGGAGCATCTCAGTTTCTCACAAGTAAAGATGGACAGAAGTTCACCAATCTGCAAAAAACTGTATCTACAAATTATGGAGTAATTTGGAACAACAACAACTGCAACTTTGTGCTTTTCCCCAAAATTAAAACTCAAGGCACAAGAGTTGTGCAAAGGGAGCTGACTTTGAAGGGTAACAGTCAAATTTAACCCTAACACTAGCCACACTAACCCTACCTTAAGACAACAGCAGCACCCTGTGAGCCGATCACAATATCTGGGAGGCCGTCCTGTTTGATGCCAATGCCTCCATCGATGGCCTGTCCAAAGAATCTTATCCTAGGTGTTATTTGCTCTCCTGTGATTTTCTGAAACAAGAGATTTCAATACTGAAAAAGTGTTTTCATATATATTTGAAGGCAGTCATTACAGTATGGTAGAGACAAATGCTGTATTTACATTAATATTTAATAAAGGTCTTATAAGAAACGCTACTCTTCGTGATGCAGATTTCACATGACATTGGAACCATTCATTTTGTCCAGTCTCCTCCATCCTCTCCCATCTAAGCCTTTTCCATTCACAGACAGTTGGCTGTTTTTTGTTTTGCTTTGGTTTTTCTGATTAAACTCACAGCACCGGTGTACTAAAATTCTGGAGATCAACAGTTTCAGAAATATCAGCAATCATTCCAAAGTCAAAATCTATGAGCTCACGTTTTTTGTTTCCTATTCTGATGTTTTATGTCAAGGTTAATTGAAGCCCTTGGCCTGCATTTTCAGGATTTTATCAGTTGGAATATGTTCACATGATTAGCTGATTAGCATGTTAGTTAGTATTATTAGTATTAGGATTGGTCTTTAAAGAAAGTCTGAGCTGCCTAGTTGGTTAGTTAGTAAACAATG
Organism: Tylochromis polylepis; assembly: GCA_015107715.1. Classification (NCBI taxonomy): domain Eukaryota; kingdom Metazoa; phylum Chordata; class Actinopteri; order Cichliformes; family Cichlidae; genus Tylochromis; species Tylochromis polylepis. The sequence goes on along the minus strand of VVHJ01057736.1, from coordinate 2,902 downwards.
AAATGAATGCTACACATGTACTACATTCACATGAAGAAAAAATTTAAAGTAATACAAAATTGCGTCAAGTGTATTAAATTATACAAAATAAAATAGTATTCCATTTCTGCCCAGAGATTGAGCTGCCTTGCTGGAGGTTTGTGCTTTTTGTTACCTGAAATAATGCCTAAAATCATGGGATTTCATGGCCAGGTGTACCTTAAAAGACTTTAATCTTAGTTGACTCAACAGATTCCTGCACTAAGATGGTGACAGCCATAATGCTAAACTAAAGACATGAACAAACGAGGTGAACTGTAAAAACGAATATCAAAGTGTTTGTAATTTTGAGACCTTCAAATTCTTACTCAAAACTCACCTGTTTTCCCTGGATTTCAGCTCAAGTTTACCCCTGTTTTCCTGTTTTATTGTATTTTACACTATGTTATTTAAGTGTACTCTATTATTTCTATTGTCCCTCATCGTTTTCACCGGCTGAACCTGTTAAGCATTGTAGTTGTTTTAAATGTGCTACACAAATAAAGTTGAAGTTGATTCTATAGCGTTATAGCAACTTTTGACTATTGTTGACTTCACTAAGGTTTACATCCGGCCACTTGAATATTTTTCTTCACCTAATTACAATATTCCTGTCAGGTTAGCAAGAAAATTTTTGATCTGGCCCTCTTTTTTTCTTTTTTTTTTAAACATCACACGCCTTTCTTTACGCAATGCTCCCAAGCAGTCAAAAGTTGTAATGGCAAAGTATATTACTCAACAAGAATTTCTGGGGGTTTTTTTTGTTTGTTTAAAATGTATTGTTAAGCTCAGAGGAATATTGTTATTAGAAAAGTCAGCTAAATGTGTCGAGTTTAGTAAAGGCAAAGACTGAGAAAACTTAAAAAGTTACTCAATCATGTTAGATTGATATTTTGACTTTTCTCAGCTTATTTTATAGTGATGTCACAGTGGTTATGTCCATTTACACATACATACAGTTTTATAAGTTGTATAAGTTCCTATGATGCTGTTGCTGAATGTAACTTATGCAGGTGTTAAGACTGAGATAGATAAATGTTTTCAAAAGTACAATCAAAATTACTGAAAAATATTTCACTTGTTCCAGCTCTATTGCTTTTCATGGTTACTGTGGTTTCCATGTCCGTCTCTCACCTGGCTGAAAGTGCTGCGTATCCCTCTCTCTCTGTCTCCAAGGTAGATATACACAGCACCACTGTTATTATCCTCAAGTGGAGCTCCAACAGCAACATCTCGGAGTCCATCTCCATTCAGGTCTGCAAGGCTGGATATGGTGGTGCCAAATCTACCCATGGATGGTCCCGTCACATTCAGTTCACTTTTCAGTTGCAGCTATGAGAAAAGAGGAGATTAGTTCATTGATCTAGATCATAAAAGCATGGAGTGTCACGCTGTAATCTCACAAAGTTGCGGCTCACCTCATTAGTCAGAGTGTAGATGTAGATCTGGCCTTCTTTCTTCTCCTGAGGCTGGTAAAACATTGGAGCTCCCACCAGCAGAAAATCAGTGTCACCGTCTGCATTAATATCTACTGAACACAGCTCAGCGCCGAAGTAGGAACCGATCTGACAAGTTAGTTATATCATTAGTTCAGTTTTAATTTAGTTATAGATGTATATCATTTAAGGATATCAAAAAATGTGACTAAAAAAATCATCAATGCAGGGAGAATGCTTTATGTACAGACAACACAATATTACTTCACTGAAAATATGATTACACAAAATAAAACAATCATTTTCATAATCCTACACGTATGCCTGGAAAATAACTATAAACCTGTACTGTGCTTCAAGCAAGTATGAGTTTTTGTGCAAGTTTTTAGTCAAACAAACAAGGTGCCAGTGTAAGGAAGTTCTTTGGTTTCCTCTGTGTAGCCACAGAGTTTATTTGCCTTTGCACAAGTCTGGAAAGTTGCAAACATTGAATGCTATAATTTTTAGACTCAGATTGCTGGTTCAATTAATATTTCTTCCATGCATTTATATACTTCTATTGCTTGATTTAAAGTAAAAATTCTGAAGTTACCAACCTGGTCTCCAGTTATTCTTTGTGCTGTGATCCAGTCCATGGTGTTGTTTATGAAAAGTATGACCTGTCCTGTGTGCTCAAACCGGGGTGCACCCGTGAAACACAAAGAAACACCACTCCTCTCTCCAACAGAGACAGAATATCCTGCAAGAGTCAAATATAACACACAACATGTTATTATTGCGTTTATGTGTTATACTTGGAAGATATTAAAAATCATTTAGACTGGAAACTTCCAGAGTTCATGTGTTTAGGTGTTAAGCCAAATAATGAAATCTCATCTTAAAGAAAGGAATATCACATAACATTCAAAGAAAGTTTACCCATGTAGGAGTCCATCTCCATTTCTTGAACCTCAATTGGTTTTTCCCTTTTATCTCGACGTTCTTGGAGAGAACCACGCCAGCTGTTTGATCCCACTGAGCCCAGAATCAGTGTATCCTATAAACAGAAATGTGCAGGTGTAAGGAGGACAGAAATCCCAGCTATGGTTAGAAAAGGAGGCGCAAGATCAACTGTGCCATCTGACCTGCTGCAGCTGGACTCATTTTTCCAGTTATTCAGCAGCAGAAATAAAGTTGTAAGGATGCTGAAGTGCTAAACTTAGCATGGATAAAGCCCTTCAGCAATTCAGCTTCAGTTCATGTTGTGTGGTTTCTAAGCCTTTAGTCCAGAACTCAAACTCGCGGCCAGAGGGCCACTTGCAGCTCATGTCACCCCTACCTGCGGCCCGTATATTGACATGAAGAAATATAATGCAATTTGGCCCTTGAAGTTACTTTTTTGTTAGGGAGGATTTGTTTGTTGTTGAGTGCAATGTTAAAATAAGTTCTTTAAAAAACAAAAAATAATT
>VVHJ01057735.1:0-12140 GCA_015107715.1 Tylochromis polylepis | reverse complement strand
CGCGATTTTTTTAAAGCCAATCCAGAGGTGATCTGAGCTTTTAACTAACAATCTGGAACTGGATCCAATCCAGCTAAGAGTCCCACTCTTTCCTTATTAACCAAATTACAATTGCTAATTGGCATAGCAAAGGGCCCCGGGCCCTAGAGCTCCCGATCACCAGCTATTTAATGAGGTCCCCAGTCTCAAAAGGTTGCCTCCCTAGTCCGCTGCCTCCGCTGTGTTATTGTTGATTGTTAGTTCATTATCATTGTTCATTGTAACGAAAGATGTGAATTGCGGACTGTTTTTGCTGAGAAGTTCCAGTTAAACTTTGTTGTTGTGTATGCTAGTTTTCGCTAGTACTCCGCCATGTTGTGTCATGATTTTTCTGTTACTGTCTGTATAAGTTAACTACTGAAAGACATGCAGTACTTAAAGTATTATAATGGTGACTTAGTTTGGAAATAGTAGTCCTGAGACTGAGTGCATCCATAAGAATATTGTTTTGGTTGTATTGGTTGTATTGCTTCTAAAACTCAATACAGACGAGTGAGAGCTGCGTGTCCGTGCCATTCTTTCACCTCTCCCCACTATTTCCCCTGTTTAAGGGCACAACAATTGCACATTAAAAAAATAGAGGCGTTTAAAGGAATTTGCCTTATTATTTCAATAACTTTGCCAACTCAAATTATAACTATTTACATACATAACAATTTAGATATATGTACCGTGTCCTTGAATATTTCGTTTGTTTGTTTTTTGGAAAGTACGATAAACTTGTGATCAATTTTTTTTCACTTGATATTTATTACAAAACATTTACACAAATTTTCCTAAACAATGAAATGAATGCTACACTTGTATTATATCCACAAAAATAAAAATAATTGAATTCAAAATGATCTCCAGTAGATTAAAATGGGTTTCAGTAGGGCAAATAACAAAAGCACTTTGCACACAAAGAATGAATATATACAAAATATATTACTATTCCCTTAAAAGTAAATGAGGCCTGAGGCTGCAAAACAAGCCCAAATTATGACCCTTCCACCACCATGCTTTACAAATGACATGAGGTGTTTGGGTTTGGTTTGGTGCTGTCCATTATGGCCAAACATTTCCACTTTGGAAATTCCAGCAGTCTTGTGGTTTGTTCAGATGCAGCTTTCCAAATCTAAGCTATGCTGCCATGTTCTTTTCAGAGAGAAAAGTGTTTTTTGCACTTTCTCAGGGCATTGTACAGTCTGACATTGGGGTGAGTTTCCTGGAAAATCCACTCCTGTAAAGATTGGCGGTTGTGAATATTTTCCACTTCTGAATAATCTTTCTCACGAAAGACTGATGAACTTCAGACTGTCTGGAAGTGACCTTATAACCTTTCCCAGATTGTTGGGGAGTGAGAATTGTTTCTTTAAGATCACTGCTGATAGTTTTCCTCCTCTGCAGTTCCGAAGATGTACTTACCTCATTTAAATGGGCCAGATGATTTTTTTATTATGCCTTTTATTGTGTCAAATCAATCCACTCAGCAACCTGCAGGTTACTCGTCAGCTGCTCAAACCTCCAGTCATTTTCTCATCTAATTTGTCCACCCACGCCCAGCAGGCTAGACCCAGCTGGTTCCTTGACTGAGAAAAGCTACCTCTTGATTATGATAGTGATTTGTATCTTCTCTAATTGTGTGTGTGTTTTTTTTTAAGTGAGCCACCACTCTAAATGTTTTAAAGCCTGTGTGAGCTATGAGAGAATGAACAGTGTTTTAGCGGCTTCCTCCTCCTGTAATTCTTACTTTGAGCCACATGGAGGAGCTGTGGCACTGTGTTGCCTCCCTGCTACCAGAGAGCAAGAGAGAGAGCGAGCGAGGAGCATGGGAAAAGGATAAAAAAAAAAGAGAGAAGAGCCTGGGCTCATATTGAAAATTCATGACATGCACTTCTCAACTTCTGCAAGATACACAGCAAGTATAATGAGCTCAAAGCAGAGAACTTGGTCCTTCCTGACTATTTTATCAGTTTGTATTTCTTTTTCAGCTCAGTGTGTGTGTGTGTGTATGTGTGAAAGACTAACTCCCCGTGCCATCATTTAAATATAAATTACTGGCATTGACTGTGGCTTCAAACAATATCACAAATGACACAAACAAAAACAATTAAAAATCTCTAAACAAACAAACAGCCACTCCTCTGGTGAAGGCTGCGTAGCGTGGCATGAGTAGGAAAGAAAAGACAGATCTGGCCTTAATTACATTTTCCCTTCACGTTCATCCATCTCTCTTTATCATCTAATTCTCCATTAGCTCACCCCACAATTGCTTCTTTTTTTTTTAAACTGTCCTCTATCTTTTTTATCCTTCTCCTCTCTGTCGCCCCTGTCGTTCCCTGTTTCTCTGTCTGACCTAGTTTTGGACAGCGTTTCTCTCGCACGCACAAACCAGTGGTCCTTCAGGTGCCTAAAATCCTTGAAAAATGTTTGAATTTTGATGTGATGTTTTTAAGGTCCGGAGATGTCCAGAGTTTTTTTGAGGTTGAAGTGTCTGGATTTGATCGAGGTCATGAAACAGTGTTCTCGTTTGCACTGTTGCTAGAGGACAGCAATCTCGTCTTCCCATCATCCTCCATGGTTTCAATCTCTTCATCTTCTCTTCTCTGCTATTGTTTTTCAAGTGTGATGCAGACTAGTGTTCGCATGTTGCCCCAGACCAGACCAAAATATTCACACACATACACAAAGTGACACGCCAACATGCTGCCCGCAAAATCTCTTCAAATCTTATTTCCAATCCATTTGGACTTCCCCCTCTTCAAGCTTATTTTTATTTATTTATTTATTTTAAAGGAGAGGACAGTGACGTCACAATAGAACCACAGTTACAACTATGGCACATGCTGAGTGAGAAGTTTCAACCATCTGGTCAATCATTATTCATAGCGAGGCTTAAACAGTAAAACGTGCCACCAGGCATGTGCTGCAGAAAAAGAGTGCAAGGACACTGGCAGAGGAAGCTAAGCTGCTGTGAACGTGCCGCTACCTCGGCTCATCCAAAACAAAGGTGTGGCGGTTAAAAGAAGGCACACGACTGCTTTGTGAGGGGTTCAAAGACCACCTGAACTTCATGAACAAAGGATTTCTCTCTTCCATGATATCCAATCCTCCATTTAGGCAAAACGCAGAAACAGAATAACCACAGCTGCCTGAGCAGCCAATGTGCTGATCACGATCAAGAAAATGGCGATTTCTGCCCACCCGGCGGTAAACTTGTTTACACTGCCAGTGAAAGTTATGCCTTTTGAAGTTAATTTTTTTCGCATCTTTGTCATTCTTCACAAAGTAACAAGGTTTCAGCAAGAATGCCTCCAGATCAGACACTTTAATAATGCAGCACACACAGCTGATCAGCAAAAAACACTTAAAATAACTCTTTTAAATAATCCCAGTGTGCTCAAAAATCAAAGAGGTTTTTATAGAAATCACAAAATCAGTAGCTTGGCATAACAAGACTCCACAGGATTCAGCAGACTCTGCCGTCTTCAGGTGAAGACATATACATCCCAAAAAAGTTTAGTTCTGCTGCTCCCTTATGCACAAACGGGTTATCACAGCATGTAGCTTCACATGTTGTTTTTAGCATATTTCGACACCAGATGCCCCTCCTGAAGGATTTGTGTCTTCAGATCATTGGTACAAATCACTTAGCACAAAGACTTTCATGTTACTCGTTAAATGCCAACCAATAAATCAGCCACACACGTCTGTCAGCTGTAGCCTGCTGTAGAAATACACTGAAACTATGCGTAGAGCTGATATTTTTCATAGTTTGTCCACCAGAGCCAGTTTTATTTTTACACTGTAAAATCATTATTTTACAGATTTTGTGTTAGTAGTAAAAAAAAAATCCAATACTATACCGGTTGATACTATACTGGATTTATTTACATACTTTGAAATCTCTGGTTTTAGCTTCACCGCACAGCTGTGATGCTGCTGCGCTACATGTGCTGCAGACACTGCTGAGAGTTTAGTTACTGCAGATGAGCTGATCTGTCAGTATGCTGGTAATGGTCATGCTTACCAATAAAGAGCGTTTGCTTCTTTGTAAGTTTATTTGCCAATATATATATTTTTCCCCCAAAACTCCAATATGGATCAAGCTGTTCTGAGATGCATAATCCAATATGTTGACACATTTAACCCCAAGATAGTCCTAACCTCAAATCTGTGTTATCAAAAAACTTCATTTTCATTTTTTGAAAAACTGGGAATCAGAAAACCGAGAACAGAGAAACCATTTGTTTTCTCCAAAACATAGAGGTTAGGGTTGTTTTGTATCACTGATGAACACTTTTGCTACAATCCTTCTTAATTCTTTGAAAAAGAGGTCTTGGGCAGGGTCGTAGTTGGTAAGAATTTGTTTTTTCACAAAGAGGACGTGAGGTCATTAGGTTAAACCCACTGTATATTTGGGGGATTTGGGAATCAGCTTACAAGGATTTTTCACTCAGCATAAAAGCACAAATTATGCTAGGTCCATTGTGAAAGCCTATTCTGGTAGTTTTAATTAACCTCAAGTTATATTGGCCTATTAGACATTAGAGTACTGAGATCTACACAAAATCGAATTGAATTAAAGTTAAATGCATGAACAGGTACAGATCTCAGCCAGCAACCTCTGTATCTCTGAAAATCCTGGTTACAGCACTTTATGGTTCACAGTGTATTTATGCATAGCCGTGTGTACAAAGGCTCTTACAGAAGAAAAAAAAGTCAAATGTAATTTTCCATTTCAAGGAGTGTGAAAACACGTAAAAAGAAATCTTTTGTGTTGTGTACACGGGGTGACTGTCAAGTTTAGAGGTATCAGGGCACCTTCTGATCAGATCAGAGGTGTGGTGTCATATGTGGTTTCCTGCCTGGTGAAGATTAAAAACTTCACATGTCAACACCTTACACAATTACATGGCACTTTTTTTTTAAAGGGGGGTATTTAAACCATTTTCCAGCTGCTGTCAAGTGACTGATTCACGCATTTATTTTGGTCAAATGTGCAATATAAATAGCTCTGCTTGTTATGAAGAACATTTTTGCAGTGACTTGTCTCCCACAGCATGAGTGTGTGTGTCTGTGTGTGTGAGAGAGAGCGCTCCCTCCCTCCACCTCTGCCTGGCTGTCAGCTTGCCTCGACCACGTAGCAGCTTCCTGGCAGCGGCAGCAGCTTGTGTCTACTCTCCCCCTCTCTCTCTCTCTCTCTCTCTCTCTCTGACACACACACACACACACTCTCTCTCTCTCTCTCTCAGTGTCAGTAGCCTATGTAGAACCACGTAGCACCACCTTTGGATTTTAACCACCAACAGCACCAGCCCAAGCGGCAATGGATCTCTTTGAATTCGACTTTTTCAGAGACTGGGAGCTTGAACAACCATGGTAAGTCCTGTGCGCGCAGCTTTAAATTCTTATGTGTGTGTGTGTGTTTATAAAATGCATGTGTGTGTGTGTTTATTGTGGAGGGATGGCCGGACATGCTTTTTGGGGTATAAATAAATATTCTTGTATTTTTTTTCTGGAGATGCAGCCAAACTGAGTCCCGGAGAAATCGCGCACACCGTCTTTCTTTGTCACCGTAAAGCTGCCGTTGTTGCTGGAGATGAACCGGGAGGCATGCACACGCAGTCTGCACATGCACATGTACGCACGCACGCACGCGCACACACACACACACACACACTACAGGCAGCCAGTGCAACGCCGGCTTTTTACTGTTTCATTGTGAAATTAAAAATAATAATAATAATAAATAAAAATAAAATGTTCGACGTAAACGTTAGACCGGACACAGGGTAGTGTGGCTGAGCAGGGAGGGATCGGATAAACGTGAATGAACTGCTTCCCCATAAGTTTGGGCAGTTTAGTGTTTGCTCCTTTTCAGTCCCCAAAGAATGACGTGTCCTGGTGACATTTCAGTTCAGCTTACCTGGTGCGGCGCAGGTGTAAAGGCGCACCGTCACATCCATGGAGGCATAGCGATGGAGTGATGAAGCTCGTGAGTTGATTGAGCATCACTGCAAAGTGGTTATTACTGTAAATGCTTAAAGTAGATCATCCCCATCTTTAAAGCCAGTACTGTTGACAGTATTGAGAGGTCTATATCAGCCTTGTGTTGTTTGGCACACTTGGTCCTTTTTTGTTGTTGTTGTTGTTGTTGATTCAGAGCTGAAGTCAGTAGTTGACAGACAGGATGAACACTTGACTGTAATTTTGAAACCAGTAAACATGCTTTCGGATCCATCCACTCTCACTGAAAATGATCATCAGTGAAAATCAGAATGCCACATAAGTCGGCTGCTATCTGCTCGTTGTTTATATATCAGGACCTGATATCTATGGCAAGACATTAAACGGACTGGTTCTTTTGTAGCACTCAAAGCACTTTGTTCTACATCTAAGTGCTTTCTTTCATACACACACACACACAGATTTATGCATCGGGAGAAACTATCTTGCCCGAGGAGAATTTGGCACATAGACTGGAGCAGCCAAGGATCGAACCACCAACCTTCATGAATAATAGATGACCTGCTCTACCTCCTGCCATCCTGTTAAAGTGCAGCACATGAGTGGCACAGTGGTGAAGTGGTTAATACTGCTGTCTCACAGCAGGAAGGTTCTGGGTTTGTCCCTTCCTGGGACCGTTCTGTTTGGAGTATGCATGTACCGTTTGTGTGGGAGCTTGCTCCCAAAGGCTTAAATTTTAGGTCAAGACTAGAAAGCGCATTGAGGTGATCGTTGTTGGGAACTGACGTTTAATAATTATAATAGAAATGAATAGAAAAACACTGTGTAAAGCAGGTTCATTTCAGGACATGTTTAGAAAAAGTTATAGTTTGCCAATAAATTAAACAAAAAAACATTTAAGGGAACCTTGTCAAATAAAAAAGATTATTGATGTTATTAACTATAACGCTGCTGGTCATTGGGTGAGAAAAGGTGGAAATCATGGGCAGATCACCCATCCATCACAGGGTTAACACAAGAAAAAAACTACAATTTACAATCTCCACCAGAACCTTCTTGCACTGCTTCGCACACATACAGTCTTTACACAGGCGGGTCAACCAAATATATTTTGTGATTTATTTTTACTTTTTCATCTGTCCAAAACAGCTGACTTCTGAATAGTCTGTTTGTTTATTTTGAAAATCCAGTTGCTGCCAACCAGCTAGTGCCAGGTTTCACAGAACAGTGTTTCCACATAGGCGGGCTGATCTGGTTTTTGTTGTTGTGACAGTCCTCGATGTGATTCAGCTTTCTTGCGATCAGAATGGGTCCGATTCCTCCCGTTGTTCTGCAGTTGTGTAATGTAGTCTGCAGATCTGCTGTGACTTGGAAGGTCACATAAAGCAGATCTTGCTGGGTTCACCAAGACCACTGTCGCCAGCTGTAGTCCAAAACACTGGAAGTTGGAAGTCCCCTTCACAGAATGAAGAACTCTTCGAAAAGGCAGACTATTGCTCTATTAGATAGTGTCACAAAGTATATATGGCATTATTTATGCATTAAAAGGCATGGGTGTGCAGTACAGTATAATTGTGTGGGAGACACTGTCTTTGTGTGATGCAACAGGCGCCAATCACTGCACCACCATGCTGCCCCCTTATAAAACTCTGAAATCTGTATTTCCCTTTTATAGGCAAACTATTAATCAGTATCAGTGGTACTATCATCTATAATGAAAGTCATTCTTCTGGATTCTGCTCCTCCTGCATTCCTCTGTGAAGTCATTTTCTATGCAGTAGAGGACATAAGAACAAAGAGCCACACGGGGAGAAGTGCTTTTTAAGGCTTTTAACACTATGGAGGCCTAAAAAGATGCTGGGGTTTTCAAAAAGATGATAGAGAGGCTGGAATCTGCAAGAAGTTAAACATAATTCAGTCTCTCAGCGTGATTTGGAATTTATTCTCGCACTCATTTGTGTAGAAACTGGACGTGTGGAAAGTAATGGAGGGGAATTTGAAAATTTCAGAACACTTTGTCAGGCTCTGGTTGTACCAGTGCGCAGCTTCCTGTTGAGGTCACAGACTCAACTGCATTTATATTACAATTTCGTTTTTAAATTCAAAGTAGTTAATTTTGCCTTTCAATCAGCCATTTATCATCAACCTTGAAATTTTTTTATATAATTGCTGCACTTACCGATTCAGCAATCTGATACAGAGTCATGTGTACAATCAGAAACAATACAGGCAGAATGCTTCATACATGCCGTCATATATGAATGTCATATATATAAATGTACATATGATTTTATTCTTCTGTGAGTCTTTCTGGATTAACAACATTTTTAAAATATCAACTGATATTAAAAGATTATCAAGTGTCTCACTTCATGCTGCATATTTCTTGTCACTTGGTGGAAACATTCAGGAGGACTGTAGGAAGTAAGGTCTATATAACGGTCAGCCTTTCCAGTTTAACTGTGTATTACAGAGGGAGTACAATAACTTGGCAACCACGCTGCTGTTTTGAATGTGTATTCCAGCAGGGAGAGTCTGAGCAGGGAAAGTGACACACACTGCTGTCCCTCAGCAGCCACCGTGGAAGGGCCCTGGAGCAAGGTACTTAACCCCCTGCTGCTGGAGTGGAGCTGCTCAGGGCTCAACAACAAGCTCGGGGTGTCTACACATGTAACCCTCCCCCTGCCACCACTCCATCATGCCAGAGCTGTCAGGTGGTCCTGATGGGAAATTGGGCTCACGCTGAAATGGGCTTATAGGCCAGAAAAGAATATGAAGAAAATACAATAATTTTTAAAAAAAAAAACAGCAGAACAATGAAAGCAGCTGAAACCCGATTATGTAAAAGTGTGTCAATCAGCTTCTCCTTCATTTAGAATTAAATAGTCACAATCTGGAAACATCACGCCAGGTCTGTTTATGTAGCTGTAGCTGTCTGTGGGTGTATTATAGCCAGCAGGTGCCACTCTAGGGGTCTGGACTCATCCAAGTGCCCTTGAGGGAGTCACAAGAAGCTGGAAGAAAAATGCTTTCTTCTATAGCAAATCATATTAACGTGTCAGATGCGATCCTAATCTTTTATGTTTGTAGAAGAAGAAAAATGGAGCACTGGGGTCCACAGTGTAAGCAATGATTTTATGTATGAGAAGCACTACGTAGTGGTGAAGCACCAGGATTTGTCAGTTATATATTTCATTCGCAGTGTTGGTCATATTGTTGAAGTGTTGGACTTTAGCAGGGTGTGTTAATTTCCTGCTTCTCACAGAAGTCAGTAGGTTGGCTTATTCAAATCTGACAGTGGTTGTTAAAAAAAAACGCTGCAGATTGTCAGTATATTCAAGAATCTGAATTTGAATCAAATCTTTATTGTGAACAATTTTTAATGAATATAAGAACCGAACGAACTTATAAGGAAAGGCATCATATTCACATAAAAACGCATTAACCATTTCCAATTCGAAAAGCAGCAGAAGGAAGCAAATGCTGAGTAATTCTCAGAGATTCTACATTAACAACAACATGCGCTATGCTAGCCCAGCATATTTAGCACAAGCCGGCTTGTTAGTTCAAAAAATTTATCGGACAGGAAAACAGAGTCTTGAGCACTTGTGTTTTTTTCTGCAGTACTCAACATCAACTGCACAACAGGGCTCTGCCTCACTACATTCACTAGCTGTACTGATAAGAATCTCAGCCACCATCAGTGTAGAACTCTCAGCTCTAGCTCAACACAACAGGAAGGAAGGAGGCACTCCTCATGGAGCTGTTAGATCTTTGCCCTTTACAAGTACTGAGTGCGATTCTCAAACGGGCAGGCCCCTAAATTCCTAAAATAAAAGTAAAATGTAATGATAGAAAATTGCCCTATATATTTGTTCAATCACCCACACCAGCCATCATAGTCAACATATTGCAACAGAAAATATTCATACTAATTGTTTTTGATCATAAGCAAAACAGGCAATGTTTTCCCATCAATAGAAGTGCACAATCCATCGCGGTATCTTGAAAAAGCCAAATCCTTTCATGTGTTATTGAAACGCTCTTTTCTGACATGTGACCTAACCAAGAACCTAACTCTGACTCCATGTAAATTTATCTCTTAAAAAAATTTGTGCACATGAAATGTACCTGACATTTCAAATTCATCATTTTGGAAGGCACAAAAATTTCAAAATCAGGTTTAAAGGACTTAATTAATCAGTCAGTTCAAAAATCCTTTAAATTTCAAGTGGCAGGTTCCTGGTAATACTACAGCACAAGCCTGAAGGTGGTTCAGTATACCACAAATAAAGTGCATGTCAGATTGTCTAACAGCCTTTGAGATCTACAGCTCAACTCCATTTTTGAACATTTTTAAGACTAACAATACCCCACCCAAGTGCTCTTAAGTTTATTAACTCTTCAACTTATGAATGAGCAAACAGGTGGCAAACCACAGAAGACCTTAACCTCTAAGTCATCATAGGTATGATTTATCATTTATCCTTTATTTTGGAGGGCTCATCACCAATGAAGACTGAGACCTCAGAGGGTTAATGAAGACCATCCAAAAGCAATATTAAGACAGTTTATGCAGTCTTTTGTGTTGAGGCTACATAAGCGTGCCAAAGATCTAATTGTTCCACAATCTTGCTTAAGGAAGATTGTGGAATAAATACAGTGTAATCAGAGGAGGGGATCACAGCAGCGCCATTTCATTGGCCAGTTGATCATGTGCCTTTACACATGGTCAGACATGTTTTCTTCACTTTAAACATGCCAAACCCCTAAACCACCTTCAATCAATAAAAACAGCAAAATAAATTAAGCTGAAATTCAAGTGAAGCATATTTGAGTTGAGAATGGAGGCCAATTTTTTGCTTTTCCTGTCCCGTTCTTTTAACCACTGTCTTTTGCAAACATCTCTAAAGGTGACTTTTGATGTTGCTGGCGACTCAGTGCTAATAAATGTTCAAATGGGCTCAGCTGTCCAAGATGATAACAAAGATAACACCACCACTGGAAGATGAGAACCAGAATGAAGAGAGTTATTTTCAAATGGATCTTCCTCCTGAAATTTTACAATGGATTTTACAGGCATAAAAGACGACACGCACCTTCAATGGAAACCACAAAAATCACTCAGATTGGAGTTAAAAGTCTGTCACTCGCCATTGATGTGTGGCTGGTGTTTGACAGTAGATTTTCCATTTAAGAAAAAAAGAAGACGAGAAAGAGAAAACAATCTTGAAGCTCCCCACGCCTTTGTTAAATCTGAACGAACACTGTAGGTCTCCTCCTCCTCCTCCTGAAGAAATACCCTTTCATCTCTTCTCCTCTTTGTTGCTCTTTCTCCCTCCTCCTCCCATCTTGCCTCTTGTTTCATTCTCTCGCTTGGAGATCTGAAGGCTTTTGTATGATTGTAATATGGCTTGCATTGAGCGTTGCGTGCTCCTCACTGTAATTGCCCATCATGTAGCCGGCTAATCATGGCAGTGGAATCTGGGGGAGATCGCTTTGAATGTTAATTGACGCTGATGGTGATTGGTTGAACCATTTAAGTAGTTAATTAGAGAATTGATTACACATATCCTCAGCATGGAATGATAAGTTTCCAGCTGCGTGTTTTGGAGCCTAAAAGTTCACATCTGCGGGAAGAAACACCGATTATTATTCTTTTTTCATTATTGTTGTTTAAATGCTGCCTTAAAATGTTGAAAAAAATAAAAGATTGTTATTCAAAGGTATAATCAAAGTTCTCTTTTCAGAACAATCAGGGAAATACACCATAGCTGTTCCAAATATAATTTTTCTCTTTTTTTGTAAGAACCACCAAATTATTGAGTCTTCAGCTGGGCAGGGGTGGGGGATGGAGCTAAACATGACGTTGTAAAGTAATTTGTCTTTTGCATTTAATAATTAAAGACCTTTTACAGCTACAGCTATTTTAAAAAAAAATCACCATACATGTAAAGGTAAAAAAAAAACAACCCCAAAAAACAGGTGTACTGATAGTCAAGTGAAAACCTGCGGGGCTGTAAAATGAAGCCAATACAGATGTGTAATTCCTTGAATGGCCACCACCAAAAGCAAGTCAGTCCACATTGGTTCCCATGCTTAAATTCCCTCTTTAGATCAGAATTAAACATGCTTATAACGTGATATAA
>VVHJ01057734.1:0-30551 GCA_015107715.1 Tylochromis polylepis | reverse complement strand
AATTATAAATGGCTTCAAGCTCACATTGAGGCCTGTGGGGCACTATCAGCCACTGAGACAATACACAAATTTATGTGTTTTCGTATATGAAGATTTCCTACTTTAAGGCTGCCTGTTTATTTAAGGGAGATGAACAGTACATGATAATTGTACATAATAATATCACAGATGATAGATTAAATAAATAGATTTTAGGTAGATGCTTGTGCATTTTTAAAGTCTTATATGTTGAATTGAACTGAGTCTGTCATGTGTTCAAAGCCTCTCCCAGTCAGTGCTGTTCTCCATGCCTGTCTTACTGTACATGATGTTATTAGCACAAACACTTTAAAGGTGATAATTTAGGACTTTAACAGTAATACAGACAGCAATATAGTTAAACATCTTACAGTTAGTTTTATTGGGAATGAACTTTTAAAAAAGTCTCCTATTTTTTGTGTCATATAGGAAAGAAGCATCAATATCTGATGAGAAGACTTATTAATTTGGTCTTGCTGTGTATTATTTTGTGTGGTGTTTGGTGCAGTTTTCTTGTTTTGGGGGGTTGTTTTTTTTTCAACAGGAGACGAATATCTCTAACAAGTTGATTGGTTCACATTTGTACATCTTAGTTTTGAAGTGAAATGTGCGTTTTGAGTTTATAACACTATATGCATATAAGGCAACCTTTTCCTTTTGCAGTATTTTTGTGTGGTGTGTTTTTCTATGTTTTAACAAAAGGGGAACAAAGGCGTTTAAGTCAACCTAGGATGATTTGTTTTAATTTTTCACATGGTCTTACTGAGGTGATGTGAAGTGAAACATGCATTTTTTTTTTTTGTAATGTACTGGAAAAGCTTGAAAATGGACCTTGAAAGTGCTGAAAAAGTGCTTGAATTTGATCCTGAAAAAGGCGTATGAACCCTGATTAAAATATATAGCAGACAAAATACTACAGAGTGCGATGGTATGGTTGTAGTTTTGTACATGAACTATTGTGACTTTGCACACTTCTACACAGACAGTTTGTCCAGGGGTATGTTTGTATGCAGCCACTGACACTTAAATCACTCCATCACCTTCTGGTGAAATTCCCTTTTGAATCTTGGTATTATAATTAATGTATTATAACTTGATAGAGAACTTGTGTTTTGGAGGTATTCAGATGATAACCTAAATGTTCATGAGTATGGGCAGATTTTAAATCTGGATTCTGGCGGTAGGTGATAAGATCATCTGTGAGTAATGCTATTATATAGTTCTCCTTAGCTATTAGTTCCTTTTCAGTCATGGCTTCAGTCAAGGCCTCTGTGAATATTCCAAAAAGGGAAGAGCTGAGGGGACAGCTCTGCTTCTGCACAACCTGCATCTGTCTGACAGGTGATCTTTATTCTAGCATTTTTACCTGAGGCTGTATCATCCTAAATTTTATGATTATTATTAATCGATAATGTGGGGATTAAATAGGTTGGTCTGAAGCTGTTTGCACTGTCACCTCACAGTAAGAAGGTCCCTGGTTTGAGCTCCAGCTGGTGCATCTCTGTGTGGGACTTGCTTGCTCTCATTGCATCTGTGTGTGTTTCCTCTGGATTCTCCTGGCTTCCTCCCACAGTCCAAAGACATGCATGTTAGATTAGTTGGTGTTTTTAAATTTGTTATACACAATATGTGAGATAGATAAAGTCCTGCTTGAATAAATGCAACTATCCATAATTATATTATTGTATTTTTTAGCTTTTTATATCGTGTCTACCTGCAGAAGGAGCTTGTATCTTAAACTGGTTGGAGGCATCTTGTCTCTTATGAGATGTTTTTTTGTGTGTGTGCATGGTTTCTGATTAATGAATAATAAAACTAAACAGGTTTGACAGAGAATTATGTTCAGGGAATTTAGGACAAGAGCAGATTTTTAAAGATTAGCTCATTTATAAAAGCAATCAGGTTTTGTTTAGCATGCAGCTGTGTGTTAAACGCCTGCAATATTTCACATCTGAGCTTCTTAAATGCACAAAAGAGCACGGCCTGTTTTTACATAAAGAGAAACCACATTCTTATGCTTTTGTCCAGACAACTAAAGTCACTCTACAAATAAACGCTGGCATTTTCTCTACAGTGAAATCAAAGAAATCAGAAGTGTGGAAGACATTTCACGTGCTTCCTTCGTATCTAGAAGGATTTGAATGCCAGAAATAAACATTTAGACTTGTGTAATGCAGATGTTTATTAGGTAGTGCTGCTTCACTTTGTACAGTGTGTATCCACTCTGGAAAAGAGCCTGTTTAAATTAGAGTTAGATTTTTTTTTTTTTTTTTCATTTTTCTTTTTTTCTTTTTTGTATATACACAACCTGTCCTTCAAGTTTAAAGGTTTGCATGCAGAGGAAAAGTAAGCACTTATATACACATTCTGATGTACTACTCATAAGCACAGCAGCCATTAACATCCATGTACCATTCATACAAAGAGTCCTGTCCTGAGACAAATGGGTCATCTTTTTATGTAAGTGCTTAGCGAAGCATAAAAATCATTTTATTATCCCATCTGTCAGTTCAGCAGTTTATCCAAAGCACTTTTTAGGTCTAGTTACCGAGGGGTTAGGCCAAGTGATGAGACCCAAAATCCTGGTAAATATTGTCCATCGATCACATTCAAAAACACATCCTAATGTAGACATCTGCAAGCTAGAACTCCATTTTATCTAAAGTTAGAAAATGAACAGGAAGTAAATGTAAGCATCTACAGAATCTACCAAAACTAACAACAAACAACAGTCTGAAACAATAAAGCTCATATTATTTATATGATTTAACTTATGCTTTGATAGAAATCACAGCATGTTAGTAAGTTACCCGACACAACACACGCTTCAGCTGGACGTATTCAATTCTATCTCATCCTGTGTGCTACCATTTCCATTTGGCAACTGTTCTCAAATTGCTGTAATTGATGTGCACACTTGATCCATGTGAACCACAGTACAATTAACTACTGATGGGAATGACATTTGCTCAGACCCCCGAACCCAGAATTCCCCCATAACGTGAGAAGAAAGTTTGGAGCGCAATGTGATGGAGGGGAGAGAAAATCTTCACATTACAACCCTGCTCCACCGTTAGATAGGACTTGGCACAATTTGACATACTCTCTTCTCACCCTATGTGACTCCTCATCCCCTCCCTCAGACCTCAATTTCTTTATATTTTCTTCACTTCACTAAGTGCTCTCTTTGCAATGAACAGCCTCAGTTCCAGATCTTGAGGAAGCTGTCCCAGGATCCCGTGCAGCACGCCATGCCATCTGAGGATACTCCAATACAGCTCACTCTATTGTCGTGACCTGCCAGCACTCCTGAACAGCAGCACGCAGGAAAAAAACAAGACAAAAGGTCAAACATTTTGAAATGAACTTCCAATTCAGATGTATCTTCCTGTTTCGTTTTAATTCACTTATGTGCAAAACTAAACTTTACAAGGAAATGTAACTAAAACTATATTGTGTGCTTGTAAAACTAACTGATAATATACAGGAAATGTAGATTTAATCTTTCTTGTTTGGGCAGATTTGTCCAGCAGCATTAAGAGGAGTTGGTGCAAATATTTATTGTGATTGGGATGTCTATGAGACTGGGCGTCAGGTGTTTGTGTGGCATTATATTACTGTATTGAAACCACAGTGACAAAAAGTAATAAAAAACTAAGCTGGACAGAGCAAACTCACTCTGGAAACTAAGTGAAAGGAATATAGTAGAAAAAAGATGGGAAAAAAGTAGAATAACTTGGCTTCTCACCGACTCTCTCGGCTTTGAGCGAGTCCCAGATGTTGACATTGAAGTCGTCGTAGCCAGCGAGTATCAGGCGTCCAGACAGGGAGGGGGCCAGGGAGGTCACCCCGCACATGATGCTGCTGTCCTGGTAGGTGATGAGGTCCTGGTCAGCTCGCAGGTCGTACATCTTGCAGGTGGCGTCATCTGATCCTGTTATCACTGCATTACCGTTGGGGAAGAACTGGAGGAAATAGAAGTGGTTTGAAAGTGTGCCTCCTTGGACAGGATGCACTCAGAGCTTTGCACAGAATGGAAAAGGAAATTTTTTTTTTTTTCCTTCGTCCTCACCCCAATGGCATTGATGTCACTCTCGTGACCTCCAAAGGTCTGTCTGCAGGCGCCCTCCCTGATGTCCCACAGCTTGGCGGTGAAGTCACAAGCCCCTGAGATGAAAAACTTGAAGTCTGGGGACACGCCGAGGGACATGCAGTCTCCCTGGTGTCCAGCAAACACAGTCTTCTGGGTTCCCGTCTCAATGTCCCATAGTACGCTAGAAGGGCAAGTTTGATTCAATTTAAAGTGCAAAAAAAATCAATTAAAACTTTCTTTTGTTCAGTGAATCAAACTGTATTCTTACCAAGTGCAGTCGCCTGAGCTGGTGATGATCTCAGTGTCGCTGAGGAAACGACAGCAGGACAGGTAACCTGTACAACCACAGAAATACCACATGGGGCACTGTAGGACTCATCCCAAAGGAGCGTTTAATTTTCATTTCTTGTCATCTTCCTACCTGTGTGCGCTGCGAGCTCTCTCATGACCTTGACATTCCCGTCCTTGCCTTTCAGGTTGTAGATGGAGCACATGTTGTCCAGACCGCCACACGCCACAAGGTTTCCAGAAGGTGCATAGGAACAGGTCATCACCCATGATGACTTGAGGGGGATGGCATTCACCTGGGTGCACACAGAGGACAGGTGAGCTTGTTTTCAGCCTATGAATTTACTGTGATGCCCCTTTAAAATACTTTAGTATTACTGATGGAGTATTTAGTTGTCTCAAGACAGAAAGTTAGAATCTGTAACTTTTAAAATGTATGTGCTTAAAGTCTTTAATGTTTGAGAGAGAGATGCTTAAAGCACAGTGAGAAGTACATTGTGTATTTTGGTGTGTTTGAGAGTGAATACACCCTGCAAGGTTTACAACCACATTTACTTTGGGTTTAGGTATAGCTGGAAACAGAAATTCCTGTTACTGGAATCGTAATAGACCTGCCCTATGGCCTCTCCTACCTTGTTGGTCGTGATGGTGTCCCACACTATGAGTTTTCCATCCTGCGAGGCACTGACACACAGCCTGAGGTAGAAATGTGGATTGAAATCAGCAAATAAAAGATGTGAAGCAGAGGATGAGACAATATAACATTAAGAATATGCTTTCCCCTTATGAATTTACTCAGTTTAAAGCAAATCTAATTTACCATCTCCTTTCTGCATATCTGGGTTTTGCTCACTCTCCTCGCAATTATTTCAAATTTATTAGAAAACTATCAGATCTTGGCTGTGACACAACAACAAAAAAGCAGGTGTCCTTTCAATTTGTGCAGCATGTTGGGTAATTACTTTGAATCAGTGGACCAGTGCATTGCATAGATCTTGGCAAGATGACCCCTTAGTGTTTTCCTGGTCTTCATCTGGACACGCCCCACCACTGTGATCCCAGCTGCTGCCTCCTGCAGTGTGGTATCCTGCACTGCCTTGCGAGCTGCCTGAGCGCACACACACACACACACACACAAAGTGCCGTCAGGAATAATATGTCAACACACGTCAGACAGAACATTATGTGTATTGTGCTGGATCCACCACAGATGTTATATTGTGGCCAACTTACAGTGATCTGGTCTTTGAGACTATCTGCCTCCTTTCGAAGTTGCTCCATTTCACCCATGACGATGTCAATAGTGGAGACTAGAAAAGATGTCAGAAGAGCTGGTAGTCCTGGGAGTAAGAAGGAGAGTTCCAGTGAAGCAGCATAAACAAGAAATCATAAAATCTTTGCAGAGTCGTTCGCACTATCACTCCATGCCAGAATTTTACCTGCATTTACCTGTTAACCTCCCTACTGTAGTCTCCAGGTAAGTGCTGCTTTGCAAGTCAAACCTGCCCCTATCTGCTTTGCAAACTTTTTCTAGCTTCGCAGGAACATACAGAGAAACCCACAGGACACACCTACACTGAGACACGCACGCACAGGCAGACCATATGAATATTCACGCGGTTAAAGTTTGTTCTTCAGACGATGTGAGAATAAAGATCCTCACCCTGAATGTACACACAAACCAGTATGTCCTGTAATGATGTGTATCAGCTCTCACTCGCTGCCTCTCAGCTTCATTGCAAATTCATAATGCTTGTAGAGGAATTTGTGCCATTTAACACTCCAGCTGAGCTCTCATCTGCTGCCGATGGCTATTAAATTTGCTAATGTGATGATTAAATGAGCAATGTTTAGCTGTAAAACCAATCGCTTAATGGTCAGAGTCATAAAGTGTGACAAATGTAATCAACACACAACTGAAGAGGCAGCCAGAAAGTCAGAAAGAAGCACAGAGAAGTTCAGTTGGAAAAGCACGGCATTAATTTCTCAGGTAAAGCACCACAATATAAGCAAACTTTAAAAAGAAAACACGCCCTTTTCAGTTTCTTGTACAAATATTGCAAGTTACTTCTTTTTCTTTGTGAAGCAATCAGTTTTCATGATGCCATTTCCTTTATCTTACCTTAAAAAGTGACAGGAGGGAATACTTGCGCTGATTTTACCGTTTGCGTCCCTGCAGCAATCTCTCGCTTCCTCTCCCCTCTACTATTTGAATGAGTGCCCCTGTCAAAACACATGACCAAGTGGATTTGCCTCTAATTTGTTTGAAGTGAAAAGGGGAGGAAGGGAAAGGAGGGAGTGACTCTGTAAAAGAAAGAGATTTGATTTAATTGTTTGCCACTGGGCTTTATGTGTAAAGCTAAAGTAAATGGATGATGGCCTGATGCGGCGCTCCAAAAACACACACCAGCCACAGCAGCTACGTTTTGGGTGTAGCTTTCTTAAACTGCTGAATGATATGTCGTCCCTGAAGTTTGTGAACCAAGGGGGATTTTAAAGCCTTTGCTCCAGATGTGGAAATTGCTCCAGTAATGAGGCTTTTAATGACCCTTGAGTGTTTTAGTCGTGCTATTACCCTTTTGCCATTGTGTTCCTGGGACCCTGCCATTGTTCCGTGTGATTAAATGACTGCTAGGGGTGGCGGGATGGTGGAGTGCATTAACGCAAACAGAGGGAGAAGTGGAGGCAGTGGGAGGGGAGGCAGGGAGTTGAAATAAGGGGGGGTGGAGGGTAAGAGGTGAGGCAGGAGAGTGAGTTTTAAATCCTACTGGCTGAGATTTTAAGGGATGCCTTTTGAATCAAATCTGCTCTCATCCGATTACTGACTGCTCTTTGCATCTGGATAAGAGATGGAGAAAGGGATGGGGCGGCAGATAGGGGCATGAGAATGAGGTGGGGGGCAGATGGAGGACGTGGGCTGAGGGAGAGCTGGTGAAAGGTGGAGCAGGGTCCATGAGTATGGCCAGTGATTCGACTTTGAATCTGAGAGCTCCTCACACAGTTTCCCTCTTATATTCTTGAAACTTGAAGGGGATATTAAAAAATTGTTAGATGGCAGCTAATTATTAGTTTAAAACTGACATCACAAATTATGTGAAGCAACATGTATGTCACTATTAAGATGTTTTTCATCGCCTTTAATTAAAAGGTAACACTCAGTTTAAAGTTGTTTTTGCATCACGGTGAAAATGTCTTCCTGACTTTAGCCAAAACACCTCTCCCTTCTCCATTAACAGTATATATGATTTCCTGTAAAAGACACATTGTAAGGGATCATTTTTTCATATTGCATAAATTCTATCGAGCACTTCTTTGACTCTTAAAATTTCAAACAGCCGATGCTTTGATTCTTAATTTTACACCGAAAATAATGCATCTAAAATAACTTTACGCAGCTCTGTCATGCAGATTATGTCTGATCACATTAAGAGTCAGACCACAAAAGGAGTTTGTTTTTTGTTCAGATTATCAGCCCATACAATTAAATCACTATTGTATGCTGATCCCATGCAAATCCCTCGTCTGCGTGTGCCATAAGCTAAAGATGAAACACAGCTGAGGGCACCGAGTGTGTGTCAGTATAAATGTGACATCTCCATACTCAATATTTAACCAGACTGTTTTAATAATCAGCAGGTTTCCAGCTTGAGAAGGACTCTTTAGGAACTGAAGTGTAAAAATCATAACACTCAAAACAACCAAATTTAAAAATGTCAAAAATCTGGACACTTTTTAAAAACATACCAGCAATAAATGTGTTCAGTTCGGTTTTGTATGACCCCTTGATACCTGTGAAGCATGACACAGCAGTATATCCACAAAACTGAAAACTGAAAACATCAATGTCTGCTGAAAGGAACACATGACCATCTACTTACCAATCGGAGACTGCTATCGAGGTGTTTTGGTGGATCTTGAATCCCTCTTCCTGTGGCGGCCTCCCTCAGGTTGCTGTCATAAGTTCAGCCTGTCTGTTCCTACTCCTTCCTCTACTCATTCACTTTTGGTATTGCACACAGTGCGGTATTCCTCACTTGCCCCACTCCTCCTATGAGGAACAAATGAGGATTGGAGGGATGAAGGGAGATCAGCAATGAGGGGATAAACTCTGGGATGGAAGAGTAAAGGGGGGGGGGGGGTGAAATAGACAGAAAGGGAGAAGAAACAGTGGGTGAAACCAAACAAGGTCCAGAGACTGTCTGTAGGGTCACAAGACATGAGCCGGGGTGAATCCGAGTCAAAAAACTAAGAGATGGAAATTGTGGAGGGGAGGGAGAAGAAGATAAGTACAGGACCTGGGAACATGGCTTTTTATGGTGCTGAGATAGTTTTCAAAAGATCTATGACTGACGGGAGGGTTTGTGTTTTGTAAACCCGAGGTGAAGCTAATATTAGAAAGTGTATGGGCAGAGGGGGAGATTGGCAGTGCAGGGATCAGACTGGCTACAATGGTAAAGCAAGAATAACTGCAGGATTAAGGGGAATGGATGATTCTTACACACAAGCAGACCAACAAGCATGGGCATTTCCTGACAGTGTACAGACTGTGTGCCACTATAGCTGTCTCCTATGTTCTTTGTCATCTAAAGGTAGAGCTAAAGGGCCACAAAGGCCTCTATTTCTGGCCTTTGGTTAGCTCAAGTTCTGCTCAGACATCTAAATTTAGAGGTTTCTGTTGCCACTCGTCTGTTTATGTGCCACTCCACAGCTTTTGCACATTATCTAACAGAGTAAATCACCTGTGTTAGTTATGAAACAACGCAGCTTGCACTCACGATCATGACATTGCATTGTTCGGCAGAAAGCTGGATCCGCGAGAACAGACTGCATTTGACCCAAAAGGCCTGGGATAAAGTCACTGAATCAGGTGCTGAATACCGACTGCATTATTAAAGGGAGCGCCCATTCCTTTCTCCCACTGAAGTTTTCACATGGATCAGGAGAGTCACTTTATTGAGTGTTACTTTCTGCCTCTATAATTTTGCCTACCACAAAATGTCTGCAGTGTGTTCATGAAGAATTTATGGCAGAGCTGTTGTACTGGAGTGTTTTTAACTTCTTCTCCTTGAAACATGTCTCAAATACCCAGTGTCCTCTGAACTAGAAGAACACATCCTAACTAGTCCTAAAACAAATTTGCTTAGGGGTGTTTACAAGTACACAGTGACAATATGCAAAACATCCCAGTCTAAGACCTTGTTTCATGTTCTTTCTCGAAAGCAAACTTCACTTAGTTGTAAAGAATAATTAGAAAATATAACATAAAATCCTGCCAATGAAGTAATTAAGATCCTACTTGTTCCAATATGTAACAAGTAGCTCAGATATCACATTACTACTTTCCAGGCAAACCCTTGTTGACACGGATTCTGACAGTTAAATGGCATCACTGTATTACTAAGACAATATGAATCCCTTGTTTGCACATTTGCAAACATATCTGTGTTTGGAGCAGAAAAGCCTTTGCTGTGTGCTTCCTGGCTTTATTCTGTGATTCAGCGTGGCTAAATTGAGCTCTGTAGTTTAAAAGTGTTGACCTTTGCTCGCTGGATTGTGGTAACAACAGTGGTGCTGACCCTTGATTTGGAGAAATGGAGTCAGGGAAGCACAGGCTGTGAAACAGCAAGTGAAACAGGGAGAAAAAACAAAGAGCAAAACAAGGGATTTGTTAGCAGAGGCACAGAAACAGGACGGGATAAAGACTGAAAGAGTGTCAGATTATGGGTTACTATTTAAAGACTAACAATGCCGTGCAAGGAAAAGTCTCAGAGTCAAAGTGGTTTTTAAAATGTTATAATCTGTTGTGATTTTATTACATTTACTATTGATGTTAAACCGACTGAACTGAAAGCAGAAAAAGTGAGCATCCCTCCCTGAGTGAGATGAAAATTTAAATATGTCATTCTGCACGCAGTCCCTGCACAGCACAATAAAAACAAGAAGAGGAGAGTTTGTTTTGTTTACTTTGCACACGCTGAAAGAGATCTCTGAAGATTTGATCTGTGGGAGGAGTGAGTGGATTAAATGACAAATGTGTCGGACACAAACATGTTGTTAAACTGCTGATGTTTACATATGTAGTTATGGTCAAGACGACCTGACTGAGTATCAAAATGGGGCAGAAAGCTGATTTAAATGACTTTGAACACAGCATGGTTGTTGGTGCTACAAAGGCTGATCTGAGTATTTCAAACTGATGATCTACTGGAGACTCCTGTCAGCTAAGAACAGAAAACCGAGGCTACAGTTCACACAGGCTCACCAAAATTAGACAACAGGACATAAAAAAAAACATTGCCTGATTTGATGAGTCTCAATTTTTGCTGCGGTATTTGAGTGGTGGGGTCAAAATTTGACACAACGTGAAAGCATGGTTTCATTCTGCCCTGGGGGGGGGACTTTATTACCAAGTGTGGATCACTGACCATTGCTGATCATATCCATATCCATCCCTTTATAAGGTGCCATGTCACTCAAATCATCACAAACTGGTTTCTTGACGATGAGTGCACTTATACTCAAATAGCCTCCACAATCACCAGATCTCAATCCAATAGAGCACCTTTGGGATGTGGTGGAATGGGAGATTTGCATCATGGATTTGCAGCCAACAAATCTGCAGCAATCGTGTGATGCTATTATGTCAATATGGAGAAAAATATCTGAGCAAGTGAATGGGTGTATATTCACCTTGCATATGTTCCCAAGCAATATCTGTACACTCTCAGGGGGCAGTTTGTGCTTGGACCAAAAAAAAATCTGTCAATCGGGTGTGGATATGATTTTACTGATATTTCAAGGTTTTACTGTTTACATTAAAATGAAGAGCATTCATTCTTCTGACAAGTTTCTTTCAGTATCTTTCTTGTGTAAACTGGCAGTGTTTTGATGCGGAGATTAGCAGAAGAGGTTGTTTCACAGCAGCAAGGTTCTGGGTTCAACGCAAAGTTTATTTTCTGAGCAGTCTGCAGGGGAGTCGAGGAGAAAGAGTCTCCTTCCACTTTCCAAGCAAACTTGGATGTAAACAGGCATCTTTTCACCAAGCTGAGGAGACTTTTCACTTTTGACTGTGTTTCATGGTGCACCTACCCTGAAGGGAACAAAAGTAACAGCAACAGTAAGCTGCTGTAAACAGAGTACAGTTTGTTGTGACGTGCTATTCTGGTTCTGACTGTATGTAAGCAGTCGGTGTGTTGAAATGTTGCATCTCTGCTGCTGTTCTTTTAACTTTTGATATTTATTTTTAGCCCTACCCATATTTGAGGAAGCTTTGCCTGTTGTCAGGCCACCCTTATAAACAGGAATGTAAAATAAAACTTGTGATATGAAAACTGGAATCTTATTATTTCTGTTTACTCTGCTCTTAAAAATTATGTAAGGCACCAAGGCCAGACATCGTCAGCAGGCAACCAATAGGAGGTTAGGGTCATAATCACAAATAGTAGGAAGTGCGATATAGGAGATGAGTGATCCTCTCAGCTACTCACTACACACAGCATTCAATTATAATGACTCCAGTTTTATAACTATGCCACTGAGCCTTGCATAATTTCTGCTGCTCATGTAAAAACATAGAAAGTTGATGTGTAAAATTCTTGTTTGTATATGCATGTATGATTTGAACATTAGACAGGTGGGATCTTTTATGTGGATTTAAAAAGCATTAAAATGCATTATGCATAAAATGCATTTTAGTGACTAACTCCTACTTAAGTGAAGATTAATGCAGAGGTGTTTTGGGCACTACATGGTCTCACTGTGAGAGGGAGGGAAGAGGTTAAACCCAAGGCTCCATTAAAAAGGGCCCACCGACCCAATTCCAGCAGCAGGGGATTATAACACAGGGGGGAGTGAATGGTACTTGAGTTGGCACCTAATACACAAGATGAAAGCAGAAGAGGGGGGCTGAGCAGAGGCACTCGTTGTAATGGGGAGGAGAAGGTGGGAGAAGGTGGTCGAGTGTCACTGTGCTGGATGCGAATGATTAAATCATCTCTCCCGGATTACTATTCCATATTCTAAATGGGAGATGTTTTTAAGCTTCATAAACAAATGCACTCATTTATGAGGGATTAACAGTAATCTCTCTATTTCTATCTTTTTTTCCCTTCCTCCACACCTCTCGCTGTCTCTCTCTGGTCCTTTTCTCCCTCTTTTACTGCCTCAAATTATGGTTTCTGGACAGTGTCACTGCATTTACAGGTTCCTGCTGCTGTGTGGCTCCAATCTTATCATCCTATCTTTGTCTAACCAAAACATAAAAAACAGACTAAATAAACTTTAACCTTCTTTTTGTTTAGTTTTAATTGTTTTTATCAGCAGGCTGTTAAAGAGGGTGTGAGGTAATCGTCTAATAGATTACACATCCCTGTTTTCACATTATCTAATGCGCTTTCTGTTCAGCACTTGTTGCATGCTTTTGGCATACAATACCCACGATACACCTGTAAAGAGTCACATTTATGACTTTTTTTATTCTCTTTGGTTTTTAGGGCAGTGATCATTTGGTAAAGCTTCACCAGCAAAAGTACAGATTGACATTAGAGGGATGACAGGACATTATTTCTCTCATATACCCTCATCATATACAGTATAAATACAGTATATACACATGCAAACTTTACACCACCAGGCAACAACATGAAGAGGGTGAATGTGTGGGTAAATGATGGAGTTTGGGCTCGTTCTGGCCCTCACAGCTCATCCTTGCCCCCCGTCACCCTGCCTCTCTCTCGCTTCTTCTCCTTCGTCACTTGGCTCCGAGCGTTACGGCTAGAGGTGGCACCGCCCTCGGTCTCCTCGTCTGTTTTCACCACGCTGTGTCCATCTGCAGCCCACACGGCCTCTGCCTCCTCTCGCTCCTGAAGGAGAGACCCAAAATACAGCTGAAATATTGACTTCCTGCAGTCACAATGACATAAAAAAAAAAGTTTGGGAGGAACATTTATCTTTGTTGGAATAATTTCAACTTCTCTTCTTGCACTTTCAAGACAATTTTTCTGTAAAAGAGATTCTCCTCTGTTAAAGTGAACTTCATTTGCTCAACACAAGCCCACAGGGCAAACAATGACCAATGCAGGATAAACTAAGTTAATGAAACTTTGCTTGCATAACCAAAACTTTTATGAAAATCTGGCCAAGCAGATAATGTAAGGCTGGAGCTGAAATCCCCCTGCTCAACTAAGCAAAGTGTGTTTCCACATGTAAATTTAGATTTTCTTTTATCTACGTGATGCTAAAAGTATGTAAACTGAGTCGTTTCATTAGTCTCTTTGGCTCGACAGGAGCTTTTCAGAGCAGCTCCTTACTGCTCCGTTATTATCACTGATGAGGACACACTCCCTCACTGCAGAAACTCACACCTTATTAAAAGACCTAAATGTGTTTTGGTTTCTAAATTGACGTTGCCATGAAAAATGATTGCATTTATGATAAACCTAAAAGACAATGTCATGGCATCACCACAGACCAGGCACAGTAAATAGGAAAACATGCAAACAGCCACCAGATTTGCATTGTGCCCCAGCTGCTCATGTTATCCAACACCAGTATCATGACATCATCAACCACACGCCTGCAGATGACCGGCCAAACCTGAGGAGGAGGAGGTCATGGCAGCTCTGTGCTGTCATAAAGCTCACCCTGTCCCTGTAGAGCTTCTCCTTTGTGAACCAGAGGGCCAGGGCGCACCGCCGGCCTCTGGTCACCGCGGTAACACCATGAGGATTTACCGGACCCGAGGAGAAGCCCACCAGTCGACCACAGCTGGGTTTCACTCGAGCCTGAAGACACAGAGGACAAGTTTACCAGCGCCAATAAATATATTAATTAAAGCATAAAAATAATAGTAATAAGATTACAATAACTTACCGTTACTGTCTTGGCATCTCTGTTAGTGAAGAACAACTCTCCGCCATCAAAGTCGTCATTCAGGTAGAGGATGGCGCTGTGAGACAGAGAGACGTCTGTCATTCAGTCATAGAAGTAACCTACTGTGTAAGGATTAGGCTGAAATCTGAGCAGAAATGTACACACAGGCATTTAATTAGTACAGTTTGTTATTACACTGTTATGTAGTCCTGCTAATCCCATTTAAACTGTCTGCCTCAGAGATAAAACATGACATTTGTTACAGATTTTATGTGCTGATACAGCTTATGACAGTTAAAATAAATGATTGGGTACTGTTTCCGAGATATTCATTATTTAATTATTTTTACATTTTACATCTATTTATTTCATTTATTTGTACACTGTTTTAATTTCTCATTAAAGTCTCTCATGTCTCAATCGATTTATGGCCACTTTTTATGTGTTTCTTCAATGTATTAGAAAACATACCAGCATATCAAACCAAAAACAAAACCCAACCTGTACTGATTTTTTTTTAAGTCTTCCCAGGCAGGTGAAAATGTTGTGTCTAGGTGGGATTCTGTGTCATGGAGAAATGTCAGTTTAATCGATCACCCAAAAATAATATGACATGCAGACATGTTGGTTTCAACAGAATATTGTCAAAGAAAATTAAAATTAAATCTTTACCCATCAAATAAAAAAAGTTAACTTTACTTTGTACCACTGCAGATTTCCTGCCACAAGGAAAGTCAAATCCAGGGTTAAAGTTTTAAAAGGTGAAATAGAAACCTTAAATCCGTGACAGGCTGGTTCTTCCAGAGGTATCTTCCTGTTAAAAGGGAGTTTTTCCTTCCCACTGTTGCCAAGTGCTTTCTCACAGGGGGATCATCTAATTGTTGGGGTTTCTCTGTATTGTTGTAGGGTCTTTAACTTTCAATATAAAGCATCTTGAGGTGACTGTTGTTGTGATTTGCCGCTAACTGAATAAAAATCAATTCAATAATGTCAAAAAATGTGAAAACTGACAATTACATTTTATAACAGGAGCACTCAGACAGCTCACCTCCATCCAGCTCACAACCATCTCATAAAATTTGAAAATGATATCTTGAAAACTGTGGGCGCTAGAGTGCTAACAAACAAACAGACAGACAGACAAACAGAAACAATTACATAATCCCTGCCTTTGTCGGCAGAATTAGCACAATTATATCAAAAGAGGATGAACAGCTTGGTCAAAGCAGCCAGTGAAACATTAGCACCTACCACCATTTGGGCCATTTTTGCCAAAAATTCAGGTCAAAATGTCAAAAGCCATTTCAGTTTTCAATTATTAACTTTTTTTGACTTAGACTAACCCGTTAGCATATCATGAAAACTAAAACCAGCAACTTTAAGCATCATGTTCAGTTTCAGTTGCATTTGTTTATGGAGCATTTTTGTTGCAGAGCAGTGTTTTCTCTGCTCTCCCTCCACCTCCTGCTCTCATCAGTTCATGTAGCTCTTAGGTGTCATTATTTCCCCATAACAACAGAACAAAACTATTTATCAGTGACAGCAGGTGCTCTGGTTGTTTTGATATTTGCCACAATTGTTCCCCTGAAACACTGTTTAACACTTGTAGCGTAAACTAATGCTTTTTATGTCATTCCATATAAAATCAGCAACGTCTGAGAAATGTTCCCACCTGATTAGAAACAGCAAATTTTTTCTGTAATCAGTTTTTGAGCACCAGTATCTTGGGATGCATCATTGTTTAAACAGCAAAATCAGTTTCACCTTTGTGAGGTAGAGTTGCAGATACAAGCACACAATGTTTTATCTGTCCTTTGATTATTTACTAAAGAAAACTTCAAAAAGTTTACTTTTTTAATACATTTTTAAGGATCATATCACCATGTGAGATAGGTAGGTGGTCAAAATAAGTTATATCCTATGAAAGATCTCATTTTAACCTTCATTTTGATGGCAGGCCCATCTTCTATCTGTGATTCCTTCTTTCTGCAAATCATTTTCTAATATAGTCATATTTTAACACTCCCAAATGTAGCTTATGGCTGTGAAATGGAAAAACAATGTCGATGTTCACATCTTCTATACAATGGTTTGGAAATGTCACATTGCTCGAGCAGCTGAAGACGTTTCTCACAAACCTGTATTCTGAGCAGACACAAGTCTCTGGATCACAGAGATCTTTGTTCAGTCTGTGACAGCTTTCTTTTGGCATACGATGACATGTACCGTTCACTCACTGTTATATGCTGATGATATCCAAATGACATTTTACCAATAAAGGAATATTTTAAAAAATCTGTTCATGGATATTTGCTGGAATAAAATGGCTTGAGAACATTTTCTAAAATTATTTATGGAGAAAGTGTGAGCCCAAATTCATTATTAATCCATGAGGAGATGTTTTTTTCAGTACCTGAGGTCTCTGTGTATGAAAGCTGGTGGTTCCTTCCAACACTGCTTGGTTTCTGTCTCGAGGAGACAGTTGTCAACGTGGACGGGGTGAGACAGGTCGAGTCTGCCCTTCTGATCGTCTGATTTAAAAAGAAAAAAGAGAACAAGAACAAAGTAACAAATTTGACTTTAGGTAATTAAGTACGAATAGAGTGGATGATTTAGTGACACATTAGAGGACCTTTTCCATTTATCCTAGTATTCAGTACTGTTGGTTTTACCTGTGACAGCAGTGCGACAGACCAGGTGTGTGAAAGTGATGAAAAGTCCTGAGGGGCTCCTGAAGTAGGAGTGAAGCAGGGTTCGCACTCTCTCACCCAGCTCATGTAACAGCTTGGCGTCTGATTGGTTCACCAGGCCTTCCTGAGCCAACTGAGGAAAAAAACAGCAGTGAGGGTCACGAGATGCTGCTGAGAGTATCTCGTAGACCTGCTCCAGTTATCTCATTTCCACCAACCTTCACCGCCCTGAGGACAGTCAGACCTTCAAACGTCTCATGAGGAGTGTGTGGAGACCGCCGTCCTCGATAGCCATCTCCAAGAGATCCTGCCACCTATAAGAGACCACGTAAATGTGTAGGTTAGAAGTTTTCACATACATGCTTTAAAAAATATTGATTGATTTAACAGCAGGAACTTACTGATGCTAACTGAAGTATTCTGTCACACTCCTTCTCTGTCATGACTCCATCCAGGACGACTCGATTGGTGCCGTTCAGCATCTCGTCGTCCATTGTGATCGTCACACCCACCTGAGGGACCGGACCCCCTGCAGAGAGGACAAATAAGAAAGGATGAGACAGTAAATGGGTCACTTCTTACTGATTAGCAGAAGATGGTGGTTGATGATGGTGGAACGACTATGTGTTTTTTGTGTTATGAAGTCACCGAAGCTGCCATTTGGGAAATCTTTGCCTCCAAGGCGTCAGTCCTTAGTGAGGCGACCATATCCCAACAAACTGACTGTGGGGCAAACACTGTATTTGTGTCCGAGATATCAGCAATGCTGGGAGGGAGTCTCAACTTTTCATTTATAATTTGAAAAACAATGCAGGCTTAAGGCCAAATATACTATATCTGCATGCAACTTTTCCAACTCTCTTTTAAAGTCAATGCAACAATGATAAAAGTAAGTTAAGTTTGGTCTTATAGTCTTTATATACCGCTGTATTCGCTTTGATTTTACTTTTATTTCAGGTGCTAGTCTGTTTGGTCTTCAGGTTTCAGCAGATCCATAGAAACTGTGTCACTTCACGCCTCGTTTTCCTCTGTGTAAAAATGATAAATTATTCAAGCAAATAAGACAAAACTATATTTCTCGGTATAAACTGCTGCTTCAATTTCTTTGTAATAGTTTCCATGATATTCAACAAATCCCACAAAGCTTGTGACTTTTTGGTGACTTTCTCTGATGGCCATAGCAGCAGACAGGCTAATCTTCACTTGACTATAATAAAAATCCTTCCCTGTTTTATCTTTTAGAAAAATCTAATGCAATGTAGTAATATAAAGAGAATGATTCAGTGATACGTATTTCATAGGATAAGTAAATTAATTATCAAAACTGACTTTTGGTATTGTTATCATTATTATTATTATTATTGCTACTGTTAATTTAGTCATTATTTAATAATGAGACATTACTTTACCATGACACACTCTGCAAATAAATAATCCTCTATTCTCTAATGTGTTAGATTTTCATAACAAGTAGATGTGTGATCTGTTATAATCTGGTGATCCTTACACACAACACTACAAAGCCTAAAGGTACGTGTGGATGTGCAGCATTTATTCATTATTTCACTTGTTAAAGGTGGTGTAATGGATACATGCCAGATAAACAGGCATATCTTTAATGGATACACCCCTGTTTCCTTGCTTTAAGCTACCTGAAGTGCAATTAAGGTGACGAGGAGCTCCTCCCATGACGCCCTAGGTGGAAAAGGCTGAAGACACATAAATTAGCATAAGGAAATTACAGTCTCTTACCTGCAAAAAAACCACTCTCATCCACTTCTTCTTGCTGCTCTCCCACTTTCATTTTCTCATTCATTTTCTCTTTTTCAGCTCTAACAGTAAAACACAAAAGATACAGACTCAGTTTTCTGTTTCATTAGTTTCCACTAGTGACAGATTCACCTTTTATTTCATTTTCATTTTCTTTTTTTACCTCCAGATCTCCCTCAATGATTCAGGTACAACATCTTCTGGAGTCCAAAGATCCTACACAGAGGGTGATGAATAACCTCAGCAAAGAAATCCTTTCCAGCTGGCTCTCTTGTCACTGCACTGCACATTTGGCATCAGTACTTACTGGATCTGTGAAAGTGAAGTCGAGGCTCTCCATACCAAAATACAGCAGCTTCTTCTCCTGCAAGGAGCGCCTGATGTATCTGACAATCTCCTGTGTGACAAAAACACACAAACCTGTGCTTAAACATGACTTCAAAGATGAATTTGAAGCCTAAGCATGCTTGAAATAACTGAATAAGAGAAGAGAAAAAATGTATTTCTCATTTAAATTAATTGAATTACTTTGTTGGATTTATAACTTTTTACATTTTGTCACCAGTGTGGTCATTTTAATATAATGAACATTGAATGGTTTGAATGGTACCTGAGGAGGCTTTGTGCTCTGTGACTCTGTGTCTCCCCCTAGTGTCTCATGGTAGAGATGCAGGTTGTCTAAGGAGTCCTTGTCAGAGGGGTAAAACAACAGGAGGGAGCGAAGCGTCTGCAACGCCCCGCTTATGTCACCAGCTGCCAGGAAGTGAGGATGCAAAGTGAGGCAAAGTAGTGCTTCAGTCTTCAGATGAATAATAAAATCACATGTGTGACCTTCACATTGACCTAAAAAATCAGACCTTTAAACTGTGAGATGTGCAGATGCTCAAGCTGTGTTGGCAGGAAGTCCTCCTGAGCAGAAATCCTTCCAGGTCGTGTGGCCACATGAGTCACGCATGACTGCCGGCATGAGAGCAGGGAGAGGGAGAGAGCTGGACAGAAAACAAAAACTGGTGACAACTGGCTCTTTCTGGTTTCTTTCTGTCTGGCTCAAAACTTTTGCCCGCTACTTACCTGCTGCCTTTTCAAACACGCCGTCAATGCTGTTCACTCCCCTGTCCTCGGGCAGCCGTTGGGAAGCGACCTCACACTGCACCCTGCACTCCTCTGTCTGCCGCAGGGTTTCATTCACACAAGCTTTCCATTTCTCTGTTGCTTGCTTCCATTCAAAGTTAGCCTCAAGCTGCAGTGCAGCATCATACAAGACCTGAAGTTAATGACACAGAGACAGAGATTAACACAGTGAAATAACACTTCATAGTAACTATCACTGATTACCTGTTATGTTCTTTTGCCATTTGCTTACTAATTTAAAAAAAAACAACTAATGAGTTGTTTATTGTTTTGTATCATGGTGCTTAAGAAATTATGACACCTACTTTTAAATATAACTATTTTAACATTGCTGTGCAAAAAGTATTCTCAATGCTTCTCTAAGGAATCCTGACAGCAGCATTACCAAACATTTATTAGAGGAGAAAAAAAGATTAACCGTTTACAAAACACACACTAACCAATAACGATGAGATGCTATTGAATTATAGGTGGTTTACACACTAATTTTTAACCATTGCTATTAATCATTTTGTTGTTCAGTAACCCTAAAATAACCATTAACTAAAGTTTAACAGTTAATTGCAGTTTAGCCATCATTACAATTCTTATTATTAAGTGTTCCCCAACGCTAAAGGCTAGCGTTTGATGATGAAGTACATTTTTAATTTTGAGACGCGTGCATGTCATGACAGGCAGCATTTTATGCCTAATTATGTTATAATGCGTGTGTCTGAATAGTGAAAATGGGATTCTGAGGCAGACGCCTCACATCTGGATTACACGGCTGGATAAGTGAAGGTGAGAGTGAGAGAGAGCCTGACTCTCCACAGTGACGTCTCTAAAATAATTCTGTTTGAACTCCCTTCATTAGCTGTTGAGTTGTGAACTTACATCACAATGAGGACTATTAGAGGACTAGTAATGGCTTAGTTAGGATCAGTCAGTTAAAGAAATGTCAGATGTTTGTTCAAAGCCTTTAAACCCGTCTGCATGTCGGCTCTCATTAACTAGTTAGGAAGTGCAAAAACTTAAAGACCACTGCTTAAGTAGTGAATCAAAGCTTTTATGCTTATTAGGAACTAAAACTGAGCACTATTAGTTCATTCCAGAGGACTTAAAGTGCTTCAAAAAGATAAGTAGTTTGGTCTTTTGTGCTATCTGCTTATAGTTGCACAATAGCAACACTAGCGGCTGTGAAGGAAGGTCGAAGGTAAGGCAAAATGTCTGACTAGTGCTGACAACGATATAAATAAACTAGTGAAGAAAGTAGTAATACAGAAAGTTTGAAATCAAGGATGAAATAAATGCTCAAACAGGTTTCCATACTGCCTCAAACCTTGTATAAACCCAACAGATTCCATTTCTATACTCAAACACTCTTAACTTAACCATTAATCCTCTTTAGATAAGTGTTCTTTATTTTCACCTACACATTATATGACAATGAAGCAGCTTACCAAAAATGCTAAAAATTAAGATGCTTTTTTTAAGGTAATCACAAGATTTTTGCTTTAAATTGCAACATTTGGAGTAGGTGTAAGACAACCTTCAGTTTTTTAAAAATGTCTTTTTAAGACCTAGATATTTCATGTGTCT
Source organism: Tylochromis polylepis (assembly GCA_015107715.1). Lineage (NCBI taxonomy): Eukaryota > Metazoa > Chordata > Actinopteri > Cichliformes > Cichlidae > Tylochromis > Tylochromis polylepis. The sequence goes on along the minus strand of VVHJ01057734.1, from coordinate 9,113 downwards.
CTCCTCTGTGCTTATGAAGTCATGAGGGCTCCAAAATGCTGAAAGATCAGCTGATTCTGAGTGGGTCAGATAGTGAATTTATTCAGATTTGACTGATTTATGTGAGCAGTGCAACCAGGTTTCCTCCCGCTTACACTGTATATTCCATTACTCTTCCCTCCTCACCCAATGTTTCTCATTGTGACTCTCTCTGTCCTGGAAATCTTCCTCGGTCACGCCTTCCATCCGTCTGTACTTCTCGATGTTGTTTCTCATCTCCAGGTGAGAGGGGTTGGCAACGAAGTAGGTATGAGCTGCCGATGCCGCCCTCTGCAACTTTTCCAGCTGATGTGGAGGAATAGGAGAGACTGAATGAAGTTTGTTACAGACCAATAAGGGTGTTGCTGTGATTATTTATGCAGCTGTGAGCTGAACTATAATTATGGATGCAGTGCATACTGACAGGTACTTTCCTCTAAATTACAATTTGGAACACAGTACTGGTAGAAGTAATGACAGTTTAGGAGTTTTATTATGCAGCAGCTCCTTACGGCTGTGTAAAGAATGACTAACCTTGTAGTAGGTGACTTGCAGAAAGTTATAAGGGTTGCGAGTGGCAAACTCGTACTCTATGTCAGCAGAAACAGGAAGCTGTCCAACATGTGTGACAGAGTGTCCAATGCAGAACCTCAAACACTCAGCTTTCTGCTGCACCCAGTCCAAGGCCCAAAGGTCCCACATACTCCCTTTTTCAGAGTCTAACAACACACACAATTGAAAAGACAATAAGGTCCCGGCCTGTGGCATATATTTGATACGTTTTGAGTTATAGAACTACAAACAATCCACAAAAAAACCCTATCTCACACATTCTTTGAGCTCTTGAGGTCACATTGTTTTTTTAGCTACGAATTTAGACAGTGAGAAGTGAGGGTGAAGATGCCAGTAACTTCATAAATTCTAGTTTCCAACTAGTAATTAACACAGACTCAAAGCTGTCTATGGCTACATGATAGCTCCAGTCTTCTTCTTCTTCTTTTGGCTGTTCCCTTTAGGGCTGACCACAATGAATCATCTGCCTCCATCTCACCCTGTCCCTAGTATCCACCATCTGCATGTCCTCCTTCACCACATCCATGAACCTCTGCTGTGGGCTTCCTCTTTTTCTCCTGTAGTAGCTCCATATTCAGCATCCTTTGTCCAGTATATCCACTATCTCTCCTGTGCATATGTCCAAACCATCTCAACTGTGCCTCTCATACACGTCTCCACCCACTCCACCCTGCCTGCATTCCCTTCTCCACCTCTCCCTTGTGTACCGTTTGTCACTCTGGATACCCCAGGTATTTAAACTCATCTACCTTTACTACTACTACACCTTGCATGTTCACCTCAGAGCATAAGTAAAGATCACAATTTTGTCTGCATGAATCCATGAATGCTCTACTTTACATATTCACTGAGTAGGTCAGCCGTTCCTCTGGCCTTTCCTTAAAGTTGGCAGGTTTGAAAACATCCAGCAGGTTGTATGGAAGAAGGTAATAGCGGCTGCTCCCTTATTTCTCGCAGCAGATGCCCCTCCTGACACAGCCCTTCACCTTGCCACTCAGTGTACACTAGCCAGTGACCCCTGAGGGTGTATTTAATCCAGCAAGTAGTGTAATTATGTCAGTTGTGAGAAGCTAAAAGAATAACTGAATTTATCAAAAGTCTGTTCAAATATGTTACATGATGCACTGATGACATTAATACCTGTGTATAAAATAAAAAGATTGGCTGACAGCTGATTCAGACACCAACATTTGGTCTGTCTTTCTTTGTTCCAGTGAAGCAAATTAGCTTTAACTCGTCATTACACAGTTTTGAAACATTTAGCCCATCCAAAACCGTGTCACAGATGATATTTATTGGCCACTAACATAAAAAATGCCATCATTTTTGCTGATATGCCAATATTAGTCAGCAGGGGCAAAACTGGTCTATACCAATATTATACAGCTAATTTATTAATGCATAAATTACTATATTTCTCTGAAAAGTTAGGCATTATCATAATCTAATTATTCAGTATTAATTGGGATCTATTTTATTGTAATAATTATTATTATTTTAATCTCACTTGTCTTTAAAGCCTGCTTGTGCTGGGCAAGTTTAGGAGTTCAGGCACCTGGGGTCCCATTAAATCTTAAATATAGAGAATGTACTTTTTGTTTTACACTAAATTCTATTTTTTCCTACTTTTTCTGACAACTGTTCAACACATTTAGCTCATAATGTAAGCCCCAGTTTTCTCTTTAACACATATTCTTACTCTAACAAAGAGTTCAGTGTAATTAGCATATTACTGACTGTTAATGAGCTTCCACTGAACCATTCAGACGCATTGTTCAGACAGATTATCATATTACCAATAATTACTTATCTGATATCATTTATATTACCTCCCAGCTTACCCAATTTCTTCACAGCCTCTGTCCCTGCTGCTATACAGTCATCGTGACACTGCCTGCGGACGCTGAACAGTGATTCCTTGGTCGCGATGGATTTCTCCAGCAGCTCTGCAGCCTTGCCCCACTCCCCACTAAAATATGCGCGGACCCCGCTGTAATACAGAAAATCATACGGCTGCAGGAGTGACATAACATTAGGGCTGCCTCTTGCCCAAGCCGTTGAGGTAAAACTAAACAGTGCGAGAATAACAAAATTAAACGCCACGTATACAGCCAAATGTCCCGATTGAAGCGCCATGGTCCGACAGGCAAACCCTGCAGAGGAGGCGAAGGTGGGAGCAGAGGAGGGACTCCAAGGGGAGAACTACCCACAAAGTTTCCTCCCTGTTGGGAAAGTGAAGGCTTTTTCGTATTTTTATGTACTTTTTAAAAATTTATTTAATACATTGAATACAACACTGCGCGTTTATTAAAGATTCTCGTTGGGTTTTCTTGAGTTTGTCAAGTTAGATTTGAGGTACTGATAAGTTCTGACTTGATGAAACTTGTTGTGTTTTGAACTACAGTATTTGTACCTCACCCGAGAGGAACCCGAAGTACGCAACTGACGTTACCGTAAATATAAATGTAAAACAGCTTTGGTAGTTTGAAGTGAAACTAATAGTTGTTGGTTATATATGGAAGAAATTAATAAATTCTTATAATTAATAGAGTCCTACCGCACATTCACATTTTCATAAGGCGACTCAGCAGTGGAAATATCAAGTATAAAATAGTCATTTTTACATTAGAAAAATGAGAACACGTACCTATATCCTGTGGATTACGGTAATGAGCCGCAGCCACTCTGTGTGCTGGACTTCTTTACGGCCTTCCCTCAACACAAGGCAGCATCTCATGATTCATTCAGGCAAACGCAGGCAGCGCAACACAGGCCAGACAACGGACGCTCTTCCGAGCCAGGGTATCAAGAGGCTGGGTGTCCAAACTCAGAGCAGGTGTCCCACTGCAAGGTGGAACTAGCGAGCTTCGTCATGGCGGACGTTGGTGAGCTTTTGATGTCGGTTTTGTCCACAATTCGGGTCCCAAAACCCGGGGATCGCGTCCACAAAGACGAATGCGCCTTGTCATTTTCCTCACCGGTGAGCCATCTTTCCTTCTGTAAATCAAAACTTCAGCTGATGAACAGTGCTGCTGTGTTGTATGCCCTTCCCCTTTCGTGATTCACTCTAACGTAACGTTTTGCCAGGGCTGTCCCACTTTAATGCTCTGTTTTTCTACATTTTTCCCATTTCAACTAACTAGCAGGTTAGCCTCAAGCTAAGCTAATAATGCACTGTAATGGAAACTTAGCGGCTATAGCTTGTTAGCTAGCTGTGTGGGTTTAACTGAGTAAGCTGTCAAACTAAGTCAGTCACAACTGTTGCAGGACTATTGATAATGTAAATTTAACTTTGCTCACGGTATGTCACACTTAACAGACACTATTTTTCCGTGGACTTCAAAATAAACGAGCATTGCTTAACAGCAAAGGCTAGCAAACTGACAGGAATGCTAGTTGCTTTGATTGTAGCAGCTGATGATGTGACATGCTTAAGATTTATAGATTGCATCCAACTTTAATTTGCCAGTCTACTGTTATAGTGGTGAGAGAGAAAGAGAGGGCAGTAAGCACTGTCTGTGCTTCCTTTACAGGAGAGTGAAGGAGGCCTGTATGTGTGCATGAACAGTTTCCTGGGTTTGGGGAGTCAGTATGTTGACAGGCACCATGCTCGTACTGGTCAGAGGGCTTATTTGCACATCACCCGGACTCGTAAGGCCAAGGTGGGACACTTTATGTTAAAAATACGGTGATCTAAATTACATTTGTCTCTATCAGTACCATCCTTTTACATGTCCACTCACCTACTCTCAATGCCAACAGAAAGAAGATGATGGTAACTCTGGCTCTGGACACCCACCTAAGAAAAAGCCCACCAGACTGGCTATAGGTGAGTGCATAAGCATGCATGTATTCATAAAAAAGGCTAACTGTATGGGTATCTGCTTTTTCCAAGAGGGACATATGCTTCCACCCTTGTTATTTTTGTTCCTTTCAGGTATTGAAGGAGGGTTTGATGTGGAGCAGGAGCAATATGAGGAGGATGTAAAAGTGGTGATTTTGCCAGACAGGCAGGAGGTGACATCCGAGGACCTGACCACCATGGCTGATGTCGTAAGAGAGCGGGTGAGAGGTCTTGTTTGTTTTCTAGTCTGTTAAGGTTTTTCTCAGGTTGTCAGTATGGCAGTTAGACGGTAGGATAAGATGTGCTTTATTCATTCCACATGTTGGAAATCTCCTTACTATTTGCTCAAATTAACATCTTGACAGTAAAAAAAAATCAGCCTGTCATAGGGCTAATCAAATTTGAATTTTAGTTCCAATGTTGGCATCCAGCAATTATCGATCTTTTTGAAAGTTGAATCCATAGTCTTTTAAAAGCCTTGCTGTAATTTTGTTAAATAATACTGCATGAAGATTCTGACCAAAATAATATGATTATGATTTTTACCATAATCAAACAGCCCTACATTATCATAGCAAACTATGATAATGTACTTTTTCAACAGTTAGTCTTCCTTTAATACTAGAACTTGGGTGACATGCATATAGGTGTAGATTATGATTTATGGTCGATAAACAAAGCGTTCTTCTCTCATTTCCCAGCTGACTCAGATGTGAGCACTCAGCTGTGACACAGTCAGATTAAACGATAAACAGTTTTTGAACATGCCAGCTCCCTAGTGCAAAGTGTGAGATCTCTGGATGCTCTTGTGTGTAAATGGTGCAAATAACTGTCCAGAGAATTCACAGTGACAGTGGGCGTGATGTGTCCTGCTCTCCAAATGCTCTGCCTAGGCAGCTATCTCGCCTAAATCTTGCAAGAGTATTTCCAGTAGTGAGAACACGACCAGAACGGATTATCTCAAGTTGCCTGCCTCACTTCAGACAATGTCCAGACCTGACTGCCAACATTTTCCAGAGTTCATGCTTTTCTATTGTCAGTTATCAAGTATTTGAAGTTTTATCAAATCACTTAGTTAGCTTGTAGGTGGTACGATGTGTATTGTTTGAGTATTGTTTGGTTTATTGTTTTGAGCTGCATTTGTTACCATGGTGGAATAATTTCTGGTGTCATTTCATGTTACTTGCCTGTTTGTTTGTGTGCAGAGGATGCATAGTACTACGATATCATCTGTTTATTGTCATCTAACCTTTTGCCTCCTTCCAGTCTAATGTTTGGGATTTTCTTTTTCTTTAAAAAAAAAAAAAAATCTCTGTGCTTAAGAGCAAGTGGACTTCACATTAGATTTTCTTGAAACGTGTCCCCCTGCTGTCCACCTAGGTGTCCCTGTCTATGGCGGGTATCATGGCAGCCGACTCAGTGTCTCATACTTTACAAGTTCAGCAGTGGGATGGAGAGGTGAGACAGGAGTCAAAGCATGCCGCTGACCTTAAACAGCTGGACAATGGAGTCAAGATCCCTCCCAGGTGAGGTCAAAGCTCTATTATTTAATAAACTTGCCATGCAGAAGCTCACATATTCTCTTCAAATTTGTTAAAATATGTGCTGGCTGTCTATATGTAGAGTAAATCTTATAGAGTTGCCATAGGTGTATCTATTTTAGTCAAGATACTGCCTATCTTCATTTAGGATCCACTGATAATATTGATCCTGTTCCCTTTTCAGTAATACATTATAAGAGAGAGAATGTTGTCATTTAAGCTCTATAAAGGTCTGTCATCTTTATTTCAGAAAGTGTGTTTATTGGAGGGTTTCTCTTCTCTCTGTCGTAGCGGCTGGCGATGTGAGGTGTGTGACCTCCAGGAGAACCTTTGGATGAACCTGACGGATGGCAAAGTTCTGTGTGGCCGCAGGTACTTTGATGGCTCTGGAGGCAACAACCATGCTCTTCTCCACTACCAGGAGACCGGTTACCCACTTGCTGTCAAACTCGGTACCATCACTCCTGACGGCGCTGGTAAGCAGAAAACGATTTGATAATAATTGGTTTGTGTTAATTACATTTTTTTTTAATTGCATCATATAGAGATTTTGCATTGTCTGAAGCTCTGTCCCTGTGCTTTTTTTGTTTTTCCAGATGTGTATTCCTATGACGAGGACGACATGGTGCTCGATTCCAAGTTACCAGAGCACCTGACTCACTTTGGCATTGACATGATGACCATGGAGAAGGTAAGTTTTGTTCACTTATCAACCAATGCAAGTTGAGAGCTGTCAGATTTCTCCCTGGTTTTTAATGTTATGCATTGGATCAAGGTCTTGTAGACAGAAGTATTGATCAGTCTGCTGCTTTATGATTAGAGTGTTGTAAATTTAGACAGGGATATGGGACTTGCTTTTTCCTTTCTCTTGGCAGACATCCAGACAATGGTGGTACCTACTTTTGTCTGTTAGATAGCCATTGATTCTACAGTGTTGCAAAAATTAAGGTCTAAAAAAGTTGCGGTGTTACTGAGCTGAAAACACTTTAAAAAGATACTTCCCTTATTGAATATCTTACCCCCTTCTGATCTGGTTTTCATTTATTATTGCTTTTAGTTTTTGCATTAACTACATTGTGTTGTTGTGCTTAATATAATAGTGCTTTAGTATAATTATTACTGCTTATAATATTGGGCTACTTCCCCTTGTTTCATTTTCTGAAACACCTGTTTCCTCTTTGAATCCCTGCTGTCTTTTTTTTTCTTGGCCACCTGCTTCCCCTCTTATGCAGAGCGCAGACTACACAGCTGTCTTGTCCAAGATGTCTGTACTTCTCACTGTGTGTTCTAATGTTATTTCTTTTCTTGCTAATGTTGTTCTGTACACACCTAATGATGTTGCACAGACGGGGGGGTGGTGGTGAAAGAATTGTGGGATAGTAAAGCAGAAGACAGAATACAGCACTTAGTGGTATATTATAGTTTCTTGTCTGCCTGCCTGGTGTCATTACTACGTCATACTGCCTTATCTCGTTTATCAATTTTCTTAATATAAAAACTTTTCTTTAAGCTTTTATATTAAGGCTCTTGCAAAGAATTTTGCTTTCTTACACAACACATCTTCCCTTAACTTGTAAGATAAGATGCTTTGTTTAGCTTAAGTTAAGAAGTTATGGCAGCACAAATATTAAAGATGCTATAACATGCTTAAAGTAGAATAAGATAAACTGGCTCAATAAGGAAAAAATAAACATGCAAACAATCAAAATTAGATTTTGGGGGGGCATCAGTAAATAAATATCTAAAAGTTTAGATTACACAATTGTCTTCCTTATGAGGAAATCATCTTAGGTTAAAGTATTGCATCATAAACCAAACAATATCATTGTTATGTTGCATGACCCAATTTCAGCCAAACTTCACTTGTTGGTCAGATTGCCTCATAATTGACTCTAGAATACTTTGGTAACACAGAAGGTCATGGTTGACTTGATGACTGCGAGGGGCCCAGGTTGTATGGCTGCTAAACAAATGCAAGTCATCACCCCTTTACCGTGCTTGACAATTGGAACAAGATGTTTGTGCTGTTTGGTTTTCTCAGAATGTGGTGCTGTGTATTACAGTCAAATGTCTCCTCTTTGGTCTAATCTGTCCGAAGGAAATTGTTTCAGAAGTCTTGTAACTAGTTCAGATGCAACTTTGCAAACCTAAGCCATGCTGCTCTGTTTTTTAAGCAAGAAGATTTTTTTTCCAAACAAGCCATAGATTTTCTAATCATGCTCTAATGAAATTTAATATTTAACACACTGAGGCCTGTAGTGTCTGAGATGTAGCATTTGGGTTTCTTAGAGTCTGAGCATTATGTGACCTGACCTTGAGGTGATTGCCTACAAATTGTCAAATCCTCAGATTTTATAGAGGTGGGCACACTTACTGATAATCAGTTAACTGAGTACATTTAATTACCAGCACTTTGCTGTTTACCCTCCTAATTACTATGGAAGCAGTAAGGGTCAGGGTTCGTACGGGTGCTTGAAATCCTTGAAAATGCTTGGATTTTAATATTGTCTTTTCAAGGTTTGAAAAGTCAAGTTTCATCTCTCTGCTGCAATATTCATCAAAAATTAAAGGACAATTATGCTCAATTCAGTACCGTCAATAGAATACAATCACGTCATTTTCAAAAATTCATTAAAAATCATCTTTGATGGTTGATGTCAAACTTTCAACACATTCCTCCTCTGGGCCACCCACTGTACCTGTGGGCCAAGTTTCATCTGAAACTGCTTTCATACTCTCAAGAAATTAAAGGACAAGTCTGCTCAAATTTAACAACTTTAAAGGAATGTGATAACATCATGTTAAATATATATTAAAAATAGTCTGTGATAGTTGACATGAATTTCTCAATGGATTCCCCTTGTTTGACACACAGACTATATGTGTGCACAGTTTCATCACAAAGTGCTGCAAGACTCCAGAGAATAAAAGGACATTTCTGCTCAAATTCAACAAGGTTATTTTAATAAGCAAAAGTAACCTGGAGTAACCTATAACATGGATAACAACACTTTGCTGGATGCTGGGAAATATTATACTCAAAGGATGAAACACTGCAGAACTAGAATGTAAATAACTACATAAAACCAAAGTAAATCATTAACCCACATACAGTGGCTTGCAAAAGTATTCGGCCC
>VVHJ01057729.1:0-15249 GCA_015107715.1 Tylochromis polylepis | reverse complement strand
CTGACACCCTGCTGCTTATCCTTGAACACTCTGAGGAGGTCTCTCCTTCCAGCTCTTCTCTCTCTCTTTCTCCTTCTCACACACACACACGCACACACACACACACACACACACACACACACACACACACACACACACACACACACACACACACACACACACACACACACACACCCACACCCACACACACACACACACACACACACACACACACACACACACACACACACACACTCACACACACACACACACACTCACTCACACTCACTCACTCACTCACACACACTCACTCACTCACTCACTCACTCACTCACTCTCTCTCTCTCTCTCTCTCTCTCTCTCTCTCTCTCTCTCTCTCTCTCTCTCTCTCTCTCTCTCAGAATGCAAAGCTTAAAGTATATGAGCTTTATAATTCTCTGAGATATTACAGGGAAAAGTTTCCTTCAGTAACGCTGGACCTGCTGCTGTCCGTGGTGCTGAAATCACTTCCAAAGCTGAGCACAAGGACTCCTTCAGAAGTCCTCAAGGGCCAGTAATATTTTACCATTCATCAGCTGACTTACCGGTGGTTTAAAAAAATAAATATCATATCATAATTAATTAAATCCCATAGTTAATTAATTTCCATTAAATTATTATCTTCTAATTAATTAACTAATTACAGGTAATATTATTGTTGTTTTTATTATTTTTTTGCATTGTGTTTTATTATGTATCAAAACGGATAAAGTACAGCTGCATTGTGATGCCATATAAGATTTTATATATTATATAATGTATTTGTTAATAATTGCCAGATCTTACTGTGTTTTGAAGTAAAGGTTTAATTTCTGATCAGGGCATCAAACACTGCTCGTTTATCAAATGTGTGCACTGGATGTCCTCTGGGGTCACTGCAGTGAGACACCTGTTGCAACATAACCATTTTCACTGTCAGCTCCTCACAAATATACTTGAAGCAGGACCCTTTAATGTAACATTTTGACTACATATTATATGTAAAAGTTTGATAAAGCCACCATGACATCCCCCCAGTTGTTTGGATTTGTGTTTTGGCTGTTTAAAGCTGTATTTTGGCTACCATATGTGGATTACATGGCATTTATTTATCATTTACAAAGTTTGTAACCATCAACAACAACTTTGCAATGCCCAGATCTAATATTTGCCCTATATTAAGGGTCTAGGGTCATTTTAAAGTCTAAAACATGAATAACTTGACTCCAGTAGCTTTCAAAGCACATTTATACAGCAATGCTATAGTAGATTGAGTGAGCATCAATAACTACTGTTACACTTTTAGTGCAGGTGACAAAATTCAGGCACAGGTAGTCTCAGAAAGGACTCTTGAGGTCTTGAGACAGGTACTGCTGAAGCAGTTGAAGTTGTTTCTAAACACAACCCAGTGTCTTGTTGCAGTTCTGTTTAAAAAAAAAAATTAAATTAAATTAAAAAAAGCCTGAAACCGCACTGACCCAACCACATGCCACTTCCATGTCCATGTCTATAGTGCCTGCACACAGCTATTCCTACATAATGTTGTTTGTGTTATAACATGAAGTCAGAAGCTTTCAATAGTTATCTTTTTACCAAGTAACATTTTTACATACTGAGACTGAATGAGCCATCCTTTATGGATGAAGGATCCCTAGAGATCCAACAGCCTTACTATGCATCCTGCTGACTGGAATTATAGGCTGTAAAAACATATTGTACTGCATTAAAAAAAATATACAGGTGACAAACTAAATTAAAAAATCTGAACCCTGGACTTTACAATTAGAGGAAAATGTGTCTCTGTTGTGGTACTGGCCAACATGATGTGTGGGTCAATTTTATTTATTTGTTTAACAAGGAAATCTCACGGAGATCAAATGTCCAAAAGGAAAAACCGACAGGCATACAAAATCAAAACATATTGTATTAAAAATGCAATAAGTACAACATAAAATGCATGATATGCAGATATTCATTGCATGGTGCCTTTAAATTCAGCGACAGATGTAAGCATGTTTAAGTTTACTTCTTTCTGCAAGTATTTCATTTCCAAGGTGTGTGGTGAGATCCTGTTTTGAAATCCTGTCTTCTCCAAATCTGTCAAAATCTTCAGCACATCAAAAACAACTGTTTAGAGGAAAGTAGCTAGCAACTACTGGAGGGGGGATGGATACATACAGATGCGCACACACACACACCAGTGCTGTTTCCTCTGTGGTCACTGATGTCCAGCCTTAAAGAATGCAGTGGTGAGTCAGAGATTTTGTTTCTCTAATATATATATAAAAATAAGTAGAGATGAACAATATGTTGAATCCATACTCTATAAAACTGAGGAGGTGGCTTGAATATACATAATATCACCATCAATCGTGTTCAGAAAAATAGCTTCCACATTTGTTTTTTATTTGTTTTTTTTAGAACAAAGATTATAACAAAATGTATTTCTAAAGTAAAACACAAACTGTATTTTGAGCTTTCTAATAAGATGGCCAACGTGTACATTAAAGAAAACCTTGTCATTTATCCATATACCCTAATACTTGTATTTGTGTATTTTAAAATTGATTTACATCACATGTAAAAAATGCTAAAATCATCAAACCCCTGTGGGCGAAGTTGTTTTTTTTTAGAAAACTATAAACTTTGATTTATAGTTGTAGTGCAGCAGTTTTTAATGAGTGAATTACAGTATGAAGGTCTTGAACTGCTGCACAACAGAGGGAGTGTAAATATAAATGGCAGTATCATCAGCAAAGAGATGTATTCTTGCTGAAATATATATATATTTTTTTATAGTAATAAGATAATTTCTAAAATTATAAAACAAAACATGTCCTCAAATGGAAGCCTCTGGGACACCTTTAGTTATTCAAGTAAATCAAATTTGTGCATCTAGACAAGAACATTGATTAAAAATTGCTAGTACTATGTCATAGATTTCCAGGGGGGGGGGTTCAGCCTCATTTCAGAAGCCAAAATGGTGCAAGCCCCACAGCCCATGATTTTTATCAATAACAAATAAAAAACCAAAAACACACAAGCAAAAAAAAACCCAACCAAATATACAGACGGAAAGGTTGAATTTTAGTAAATAGTCAACAGATTAGCAAACTTTTATTTGTGTAAAAATAAATAAATAAAGATCAACAGATCTTCATGCAAGATCCTCAGCAGGGTCTAAAGTAAGAAAAAGGGTCCAGGTTCAGAGGCTAAAGTTCTATTATTGTGTTTTTGTAACAGGAAGGTTAAATCAAAACTGTCCAAAGTGATGGACAGATGGTAGATCCCTCCATAAGGACTCAAAGTGTTTAGCATTTTGGATTGTTAGCAGCTAAGAGCACCTTTCTGCCACATGTCAATAATCTCTAATCCATCAAAATAACATTTCTGTTAATCAGTTTTGGTGTTAAGCTGCTTCCTTTATAAACACACTAACAAATCAAAGTCTTTATTTTAGAGCAGTTTTCTTGAAGGAGATGCTAGTTGCTGTAAAACTATTTTATATCCTGTTTTATGGCACTCATAAAACTTTTGTTAAAGCTATGTTTGTGTATAAAGTGTCTTTCAAACATTCAAATAAATTAGCAGTGCTTTAAATGGGTTGTAGAAATGCATTAAAAACACAATAAACTGAGAACTAAAAGCAGATAAAAGAATAACATGATGAGCATTATTTTTGTAAGGGTGGAGGCAGCATGTAGATCATGAATGAAGTCCAGTATAATATTACATTACATTTTATTATTGTTTGAGTGAAGCTCCTGTTGTAGATGAAAATAAGATAAAACTGGTGAGTCCTTCCACACATACACAGTAAAACAAACTGCAGCTCCTTCATTGTAACAGAGGGGGATGACGGTGACTGAATCATAGGCCATTAATAATAAATATTTTCCCTGAAGCGATGCATCAGTCTAACTGTCTGCATGTTTTCCTGGAGGTGAATGGACTGATGTGGACCTGCAGGGACAAATGGACATTGTCCTACCGACTCTGAAATCTGACACTCTGCAGGCCTTTTTGGCTCGTGACAGTGATGCCTGATGAGGGACGATACATCCCTGCTGGACCTTAAGGGAAAGAGGGGAGTAAGGGCAGTAAATGCCTAAGTGAATATCCTGTCTTCTGAACGTGGGCTACAGCCTATTAGCAGAGTTAATCTAATAATGCTGCCTCCGGGTCCAGACTGATATTTGATTTTGATACACAGCCGCAGGCTGGGCAAGCTCACCAGTTATCAAGAAAATTGCAAAACAGACATTTAACATTTTAAATATTCATGTCTCGGCAGATGGAGTGAAAATGTGCCGTAAACACCATAAAAATCCACTTCCAGTCATTGGATTGCTTGGTTTAAGCCTTACTCTGACATCTTCCATACCACCATCCTTTCAGAAATCACTGCTCTTTTATTCATTCAACAGTGTAGGGTAACGATTGTAGTTTATCTTAATTTGGAAAGAGCAGCTGACAAAACAACCACAACTTAGGGTCTAATTTCACACACTTTCTGCAGCTTTCGGGCTAATCCACCAGCAGATGTAGTGAACACATTGAAGATTTCTTCATCTGTTTGTTTAATAGATCTGCTTGATATTTCACTCAAACAGCCGTTGACAGGTGTTGCTGCTACATGGGATTTTTCTGGAGCTTTACACCACATGTCATAATCATCATCAGTGGGTAAAGGGTGCCACAAAGAGGCTGTTAGGTGGAGTAAGATTATAGAATTTGGTGAGTGTATATTTTTAAAGAGGACTGCAGAGAGGGAATCAAGAGCCAATCAGGCTTGGCCCATGATATGTAAAGACAACTACCAAACCAAACTAGTGGAAAACTAGATGAAATGTTAAAGGGAGTTGTATCTATTGTATTGCAAATTACTAAAATTCTGTACCTTTGGTCTACTCACTAAAGTTTTCTGGAGACTTCACCTTCACTGCTTATTCCCCAATCTAAAGACCGTGTGTTCCTGTGAAAAGCTCCAGAGCAAATGAAGCCTTAGGCCTTGAGCTGGCATGCAGTTTTATATCTTTTATTATGGTAGTTCTTTCACAAACTCTAGATTCATTTACTGCCTTTTTAAAGAAACTTCATTGCATTGTTTACTGTTTAACAAACACCAGAGACTTGAGACTGTTTACTTGAGCTCCCCAGAACAACTGAATAAAAAGTCCTCGAGTTGCCATTTATTTTAAATGTTACATTTGCATTTGCCTGTCTGCACAACAAGTGCATACACAGGCCTTGAGGTGGCATTGTCAGTGACATTAACTTATTTATTTGGGAGCTTTCATCTGCAGTGTAAACACCATTTGATTATGAAAGTGTTTCTTAAAAGCTGCACTAAAAAAGTTTAAGAGCACCATGAATGAAATGAGAAAATTGTTGGTTTTCTCACGACAGTTTAAATAACGATTTTCTAATGTGGAGCTTATTGTTTTCATTCCAAACTCCAAAAGTGTATTCTTGGAATGTACTAGAGTAGCTTTTTATTTGTTTTACACTGGGTCTTACTCAGACAATCAAAGCTGTGTTTTAGGTTGCCTTTATTAGGCATATCTGCTCTCACTGACATCAGCAAAGGTGAAGAACAGAAAAAGAGCTCTGTAATCAAGCGTTTAGAGCGTTTGAACTTTGGACATGTTTTTTAATATTAGCATCCACCATTGTAACAGAATGAATATGGCAGAGAGTGAGAAAAAACTTCACAGCCCTCTTCAAGATTTACTTTAAACATTTAGCTACTAACACAAAGTCCAGTTACTTAAGAAATAAGTTGTCTAATGCAGAGCCTACGATATGCTTGAAAGGTTAGAGCGAAAATTTGCCATGAAGTTGGATTTTGTTAGTTATTGGAGTTTTTTGACAAATTAATCATAACTCGAGGACCACTCAATAGCAAGATTATACCACACAGACATGATAAATTTTTAGATCTTAGGAGTGGCCATGTTAGCAAAAATATCTTCACTCATCAGGTAAATCCATTCATCAAGCTAAAAAGGTATGTGGATTATAGATTTAATCATATAATCCAATGTCTCTCAAGAAAAATCTTCCTGTCTCTCAGTTCAGAGCAGAATTACAAGATCTACATCTGTAATGAGGTCTTTCACACCCAAGCTAAGATGCTTAAAAAAGCCTCAGACAGACAGGATTCAAAGAGGCTCTGATTAAAAAAGCCTCATTATGTTTGTTTTTTTTTTAAAACATATCGCAAGCTGAATGCCTTATAATTACAAATCTAAAGAAAGAGAACAAGGAATTGTTTATGCTATGCAATCTTTACTGGCATTTGAGGCTCTGAAGAGTGTAATCAAAGAAGCCTGGCATTATTTTTGAAACGGATCCAGTTCTTAACAATTGTTTTTCTCAGCCCACTCAAACGGCGCTGTAAGGGCCCTCTCAGCTGAACAGACCTTCCCCTTCATCACTCTGACATTTCCTCATCTGGAAATTACCCAGGTGGTCATTGCCAACTATTATAACTCATTTAGCCACCAACTCATTGGAATAAAATACAACATTAAGTAAATTTTACATTGTATACACACCTCGGTGTGGATTAACACACACTAGTAAGATGTTCAAATGTTTGTACAGCTGAACACTGCAGCGCTATCACAGACATCTAGTGCTGTGGATGCACACTTAGACGAAGTGCAATACTTCCTCTTTCAGATATGTGGGAACTGAGGCAATAAAACATCCACCCAGAGTGGGAGACATAAACTCTGCGCTCCTAAAACTTGAACTCTGCTGTATATATACACTGAGCACTTCAGCCCCTAAAGGCCTCAATGATGACTTTGACATTAAATCGTTTTTTGTGATTGAACACCCCACGCTGCTGTGTGGGCTTTATTTTTCATATAGTTTCATTTGTGACTGCTCAATTTTTCTCTTGCTGTTATCTTCCCCATGGTAATAATAATGGATAGAGGTGCATACAAAAGTAAAATATACGAGTCGTTTATGGATTACACATTATGCGGAACATTTTATTTAAAATCTTGGATACAATTTATTTTTGTTTAGCCTGGAAAAACAGACTCTTTAGATGTTGTGAGTGTCCAGGTCAAAATAGGTAGCAACTCACTCAGCTCAGTTACATTCAATAATAATACACACGAAAATGAACAAAAAGCAGTGAAAACAAATGTGAGATAAAGAGTAAAATAAAGCCATATCACAAAATGATAAACTTGAAAACTAAGAAAATTTGAAATATCAGAATAAGTGAAAGTCAATGTATCTCAGGCTCAACAGGGGAAGTAGTAAGTCTGCAGAAGCAGCTTCCAGGTCATTCAAAATGATCTTGAATCCATTAAGCTAAACTGGCTCCCTGAGATTTAATTGCTTTTGCAGCTGGTTTCAAATGAACGGAAATTTATATTTGAAAACAAAACAAAACATCAGTACTTTTTGACAGCTTTAAGTCAGTAGGCTAAGCAAGATGTTGATACATTCTTACATTATTTTATACATTATTATACATTATTTTTATATGCTTATATTGATTACTGATACTAAGTGACTTGTGGGAATTTAATAGGGAAATTCTTTGCATTTCTCTGTGTAAGTCTTGTACTCCAGACAAGATTTGTACTCAAGGCAAGTAAAAATCAATACTGTAATCAATATACTTTTATTTTCAAATTTTGGCACAATCCATTTTCACTGAATTAGTTTTCACGTTCAGTGGTAATAGTCTATTGAAATGGACTATGTGGCGGGGCGTGGTCTGCTGTGCCGCTGCAGAGGAGGTGGATTCACCTGCGCGGCATCTGCAATCAGCATAAAAGCATAAAAAGCTGGCCCTGACTGTTGTTGTTGTTGTTGTGGTGTACGTGTGGCTGGCAGCTGGGACGCTGTAGCCGGGAAGTTGTAACAGCAACCGTGTAAATAAAGTATGCTGAAAAGCGTGAATATGTTGTCGGGTCTGCCATGGTTATTTTACAGACTGCTATTTGACAAGTGATTTTTAAAATTGATCATATACTTCCAAATCCGCCGTGGGGCAGTGTGAGGAAGAGCATCCGGGGTAAAGCTTATCAATTCCTCTTACCAATACTGTCATGATTCTCATTTGTTGTGCATTTCAAAATGATGTGATGTGAAGTGTGAAATTTTAATTCTGAATACAAAATAAAAACAAACAAAAAAACAAACACAAATTTAACCAGTATGAGATCCCAGTACTGATATTTTTTTCTGCTTGTTTATTTCCTCTCTCTGTATCTGCAGTCAGAAAATTTGTATTGCAATTTTTTTTATCATACAATAAAAATGCCTTTAAAGCTTAACTCTCATCAGGATATCTGACAGTGCAAAAGGATGGGGCAAAACGGATAAATATCAACCACTGACACTGACCACTGCCTGTTTTCCTTCACACAACATAAAACAGTGCCGTTTTGTGAAAACTGCTAGTGTGCACTGCAAAGTGTCCTTGGGCGTTGTGGTTATGGCATCAGTGAAATAGGGCTGTCAGTCCCAACTCATCATTTATCAATGTGAATGAGGCAATTTTAACACAAAGCAACATCTTGTCCTGAACCCAACCATCTAGTTTTTGATCCCCGAACCAAACCAGTGCATGAAAACAAAAGTATAAATGGAAATTATTCAGAAAGTAGAAAAAAAAGAAAAATACAAAGATCAGAACTGGATGGTAAACCAGCTAATCTTCAAACTCAGCATAACGTGCAGGTGCTGATGCTAGAGAGTGATGGGGTGGTTAATGCCATTCTCCAACAAATGCTGTCAAACGATTTCAAAAACCTAATAATGCGTTTAATCTGCATATAGACATTCTAACATCTTATTAATTCAGTTGTGCTATTGTTGTGCAGAAGAAAGAGGACGGGAACACCTCAAGGCTACTTTTTCATGTTTAAACTATGTGAATAGGTGGTTTGAAAGATTTTAATTGTACTTTTCTGTGAAAATACTGTTAGAAAAAACTATTAAGTGAAGGTTAATTTCAGTCAGTGGAAAAATAGTCCCAAACACATCAGCAGCTGGCCAATCAACTTGCCCAACATAATTTTTTTTACCATTGGTTATGTCAAACCCTGTAATATTGGTATTGCCAGTGTGGACTGCTGTGACCCTGGCATTCCCCAAGATTAGAACACCTCACTGGTGAATTGGTTGTTTAGCAATATGCCATTATTAGTCACCAAGCCCAGAATCGGCTGATCCAGACACCCATATTCATGACAGTGGAGCTTTTGCTAAATTGAGTCCCATACAAGCCCTTTTTTCTGCTCTATTTTTACACTCAGTTCAGACTCACTGATATGTGAGTTGTTGATAAATCCCAACACTGATGCTGAACACATGTGCAGGCTACCTTCTTTTCCCACAGAGAAATTTGATCAGGAATTAATAAGGGAGAAGGGAATGATAAGGAGAATCAACAATGTGTTTCAGTAAAATCTTATCAGTTCTCATCATTAACAATCTTCTCTTTATTGATGTTTCTTTATTTTTCAGCTGGAAATCCTCTGTCAACCTTTTCTCTCATCTCAAAAGAAATACACAAATAGCTTACATTTCTTTCTTGCATTCTGACCTTGTGTACTTCTCAATGGACTGACCTTTGTTACTAAAATAAGTGCACTGTTTTCAGAGAGGCCCTTTAGAGAATTCTTTGACTTATTTAAATTATCCTTGAAGTTGGCTTTATCAACCTCTGCTTCAGTGTATAGCTGACCTGCATCAGTTCATTCAAGCGAAAGCCTCCGAGGTCCTTTTAAACCCACAAGGTTAATATGACATGATGAAAAATGAGCTCTCTGACCACTGACCTTAATATACTATTAATATGCCACTCACAGCCCAGCCAGCAGGTCATAGCTACAGTAATGGCTGCTTGAGGAATGCCTTGAGGAAGAAAAAAGAAAAGAACCCATCGGAACAAATAGATGCTGCTGTAATGATTAATGTCAGGCTGCATCCCACCGTTAATATCCTTAAGTGTTGTAGCTTTGAGAAATGGTCATTGATCTGAGCGATGCTGGTAAGGCCCTCTGGTGAACAAGTCGTGTGTTTTCTTTAATGTATGACCTGTTGGGATAAAAGGCCAAACTGATGCCTGAAAACAAGGACTTCTGGATGATAGGAAAGATGACACATGGACCATGAAATGGATAGAAGATTAATATTGGATAGACAGCTCCAATATTGAACCAAAAGCAGATAGTTTCTCTCTGTTCCTGAAAAGAGTCTGAGGTTTAATTTATCACTGGTACTACAGGGAGTAGCCAAAATGATAAGAACATGAGACAAGATATGAATGTCAAGTAGCAAGTATAGCTCCAGTTTTTGTTTGCTGCTTTTGCATTACGATGTGCAGGGTTTGTAGAGGGATTGTGGAACACAAGTTCATATTGTGAACCTTGTACAAAGACAGAGAGGAAAGTGCTCTATCAGTTACATTATCGGCAACCACAGACTAATGGACAAAGTCACTGTGTATATGGACATAGCTTCCAGGTTTGAATACTGAAACCAGTTTGCTTTAAACCTTTTTAATGGCCAGCAGAGAAGACTCCATGGACTATACAACTCCTATTCAGTTGAATAGAAGTCTATCAAACAACAGCTCTTTGGCTGTGATCTCAGTAAACATTTTTCTGATGAATTATTGGCTCAGTCACTGTTTTTGAGTTATGTAAATGAAACATAATGATCAGTTAGTAAATTACGGTAATTCTTCGAGTCAGAAAGGAAGATTTTCCAGGGTATGCTCAAAAGGCACAAGTTGTTAGCTAATGAGCCTGCCCTCATTGGTACTGCCAACGATCCAATCATCAATCAATGCCAACTTTTTGATTACATCAGATACACTGTTCTTTTGGACTGTCTTTGAAATCTCTCAGTGGTCAGTGAGTCCTTGGGATGTCAGTGAGACAGATCCGACTTGTTTTTGCAATCACAGGAGTTGACCTCTGCTGGTGAGTAATTCCAGTGTTAGATTTGAGGTTGTTCGGATGAAGCGTGTTCACATTTGGGGACTTTTACCTGTTGCTAGGCAGTCAGTAGGCAGTGGGCCTTTTGCCTCAACATCAAATAGGCAACATCATTAAAGGGAAATCAGTTATGTCACAGGAGGATGTCACAATTTGAATCATGATGTGGCATCTGTTACCAATAATGTCACAGAATGACATTTCAGAGAGTGGAAATGTTTAATTACTTATGCATAGTTAATGTAACCAAGAAAATTAAAGGCGATGATGTCACAGAACTACAAAGGAGAGATGTATTAGAGTTTGATGGTCACATGTATTTTTGCTGATGCTAACATGCCTAAAGATGCTGAGCAATAACAAATATGTAAGCAGAGGTGCGAGGATGTAAAGTCCTAATAAACAGGGCTAAATCACAGCAATTGTGTGTGCTTGGTGCACCAGTGGGTACTGCACAAGTAATAAAAAAAGGTCTCACAGTTTTATCATACTATATAGCTTGGTAGTATGAAACGTTGGATATAGCATTTAAAGTCAATGCTCCAGCAAAACTTGTAGTATTTTAGCACAGGTATCAGCAGTTGCTCCTAGAATTTGCACTCAATCTAAGTTGCTTTGGACTGAAATGCCTACAAATGTGTTTAAGTGTTATCGGACCTTTAACCACTTCAGACTTCAGACTCTTCCCCATGTACCCTGGAGACAGGTCATAAAACTAAAAAAGTGACTTGGGGCCTCAAGCTGCTCATGTCATGGAAGTGAAGGTAAATTAGCAAAAACTAGCACAGTTATTAACAGTTGCTCCTGGAACTTGCACTAAATCTAAGTTGCATTTTTCTTTCTCTGTGATTGTTATTGATAAAAATTTAGAGATGAACAATTGAGGCTAGACTAATCAGAAATTGTCTATGCATCAGCTCTCATGAGGAGAGTCTAGCTATTTAGTAGTTAGTTTAGCTAATCCAGCTGTAGTTTGAAATCATCTCCTTTGTGATATGATTGGAATGATTTTTAGTCCATCCTCAATCATTTAACATATAAACCAGTGGTGTCAAACATAAGGTCTGGGGGCCTGAATTGGCCCGGCAAAGACTCCAATCTGACCAGCTGCGTGGCTTTGGAAAATATGAAGGAGGACGTAGGTTTTTGGACTTTTAACTGCATTTTTTTTTAAGTTTTACAACTTTTCCGACTGATAAAGACATTCCCACAGCCATTCATATTACACCAAAGTTAAACATATAGATAAACAAATAAGATATACAAACAATTAAATGACAGAGAAGTTTCTGTTTTTCATTGTTTACTATAGATATTTTGGTTAAAAAAACACACACACACAAAAAAAAACCTGAAAAAAAAAACCCAAGAGAATTTTCATCGATCAACAAAAACTTCATGTTTTATAAATACAGGACAGTCTGGGCATTGAGCTACCAGACCTTTTTTTTGTAATGTTACACATTTATCATTACGAAAAACTGAAATGTGTTGTTGAAATTGCATTTCTTTATTTTATATTAAGATATCTCGGGATTAAATGCGTAGTTAAGCTTCTTAAACTGACAGAAAGTGAAGTTTCACTCATCTGACTCACTTAAGATCAAAGTGGGTTGTGTGTGGCCCTCGATGTAAAATGAATTTGACAGCTCTGGTCTAAACTGTATTTGTGTATTGTATTTATGTCGGTTTGTCCCATCCCCTTAAATGTTTCTGTTTGACCTTTGCCCTCTCTCTGGTCTCCAGGGCGACTTGTTGAACCCTTGCAGGTGTGACGGCTCGGTGCGGTATACCCACCAACACTGCCTGCTGAAGTGGATCAGCGAGCGGGGCTGCTGGACCTGCGAGCTGTGCTGCTACCGTTTCCAGGTGATCGCCATCAATCTGAAGAGACCATGGCAGGTATAATACTCCTGAAAGGCAGAGTATTTACTCTCTGATGAAAGCTGCCTCATTTTGAGACTTAACTGTTCTCTCTTTATTATGATAGCAGTAACACCTTTTAAAATAACTCAACAGAGAAATGACTAATTAAAGCCACGAAAGGTCCAACCACAGAATATTTAACAAACAGATTAAATGAAGTTGGAGTTATTTTTCTAGGCTTTTGTTTTGTTTTGTTGTTTAGTGTCTTTAAAACTTTAGGGAGTTCCGGGAAAGATGGCTGGCTAGAAGACGTGTTTTCACTGTGCTCCCGCCGGTATCTATTACGTGTAATGCGTGCTACTGACTATATTTTTATCCAATTTATTGACCGAGTGTTTTAGAAATACGCAACAGCTCTAAATATGCTTTTTTGGATTATAAGTGATGTCAAAACAGACAAAGATACAAGCACGAAAAACGGCCGTCATGACCACCAATGCTAGCCAAACTGACATGCTTGTAGCAACTGATGGCCAGCCCTCGCCTCCGGTGGACACCGCAGCTCTCATCCGTGATGTGACTAATAGCATCAGTGAGGTAATTGATCAAAAGCTGTCTAAACTCTCTGGGACACTGGATAAAATTTCGTCCTCGCTGGAAAACCTCTCCAAGCGTGTTACGGAGGCAGAGCAGAGAATTTCAGATGTGGATGATGGGGTCACAGACTTTGCAGGAAGACTGGCTGAAACCGAGGAGAAGATTAAGATCATGGCCAAAGGCTTGAATGATTTGGAGAAGCAGGCGCGACAACGTCCGCATTATTAATCTGAAGGTGGGCGTGGAGGGTGAGAGCCCTATTCAATTATTCGAAGCCTGGCTCCCTGCTACGCTCGGACTGGGGAACAGCTCTGCGGGTAAAGCCCGCATCAAAACTGACCGTGCACACTGGGGCCTCGGCCCGCGGGGTACTCATCCCAGGCCGGTGATTATTAAGCTCCACAACTCCAGGGACAAGCAGCGGATCATGGCAGCAGCGAGAGCGACCCCAGAATTTCACTACGATGGTCAGCAGATCTTCATACACCAGGATTTCTCACTACTACGCGATTCGTGAGAAGCAGCTGGGATTTAATGCTCCTTGTCGTGCTCTGATCAACAAGGGCATTCGCTTCAGTATGCGCTACCCAGCGACTCTCGTGCTGATTCGCAATGGCACTGAGCACAAGTTTGATTCGCCAAAGGATGCACAAAATTTCATCAACGCGCTGGATTAAAATACAACTGGTACGAGTCCCGTATAAACTGTGGCATTGCTGGATTTGATCTGGGACATAACATTGATTCAGCTCATCATAGGACACTGTTTATAGGGCCAATTTCTAGTATACAGTACTTATTGTCTACTCAGTCCCACATTTTGTTTTATAATTGACGGTAACTGGATTTTATTTTGGTTGGGGGAGCAGGGGTGGGATGCGGAGTGAAACTTCTTTTGGCTGCACCTGGTTTTGTAATATCACCCAGTGGGTGGCTTTTTTTGTTTGTGACATGTTTACGTTTATCTTAATTCCTTATATTTTAATGTGGTTTGTTGTGTGTGTAAGGGTTCCTCTGCCATCAGTTTGTGATGGGTTTGTTCATGTCAGCACAGCCAGTACGGCCATGGGTTAAATTTTTTACAGTGTGTTTATTATGATGGGTCCTTTTGTTCGCCTTGGGTTGAGGTTTTACATTCAATGATTGACAAATTTTATAATGAGTAGCACAAAAATTATAACTCTTAATGTCAAGGGAATTAATCACGTCATTAAGAGACGTAAAATACTTTCCTCACTCAAAAAAGACAGAGTGCAGATTGGATTATTGCAAGAGACTCACCTAACCGATTCTGAACACTCAAAACTCAGGCATGATTGGGTGGGAAAATTTACTATTCCTCTTTTAACTCTAAAAGTAGAGGAGTTGCAATATTGATCCATAAAAATTTACCGTTCACTCTACATAATATGATAAGAGATACAGACGGACGATTTATTCTGATCACCAGGCTTTTATATGGGGAACAAATTCTATTGGGAAGTGTTTATGCACCAAACACTTTTGATAGAACTGTTCTATTCAAAATTTCTGGCAGAAGCCTCCTCTGTGTGTCTGAATCATGTAATAATTTGTGGTGATTTTAATTGTGGTTTGAGTCCCGAAACTGATTATAATCCACCAAAATCCCAACCACCCTCAAAAATGGTAAAGGCTACAACAGAGTTATGTTTGATCTTGGCCTTCTTGATGCTTGGAGAGTTTGTAATCCATGTGTGAAAGATTTCACATTTTTCTCACGCCCCCATTTTTCTTTTTCTAGAATTGATTATATATTTGTTTCTAGACCTGTCCTTGACAGAAT